>JBBPJS010000528.1:0-15784 GCA_038088835.1 Singerocomus rubriflavus | reverse complement strand
GTTGAGCTGTGCACTCGGGCCCAATTCAGTTTCTCGAGTGGATCCCACAGTGAAAAATCCGGTGTATGAAGCCGAGGCATATTATGGGGATAAGTTTGCTGCAGAAGCACATGCAGCTATAGCAAACAACATTTCTTTAAATTGAGCAAGACCAAAGAAAATAGGAGTATCAATGGTCATGAACTCCTATGTAGCATTCCTTCTTCAGTTTTATCTAATAGTTCTAGCTCTTCCATTCCTACTAATATATTCAATAGTTTAGAGCTGAACTCTGCAATCAAAACAGCTTTTGGTGCATTCATCAGGATGTTTCAAATGAGCATGGCACCAGATCTCAAACATAGTGTGCTTAATTCCCTGTTAAGGTGAGTCAAAGTTTGTGCTATAACTTATAAACCCCCTAGCTTCCTCTCATATCATGGTGAATTCAATGTCCCATGTTAAATCAATATAAAATACAAAAACACTGACTGCTTAGTTGAGTTAAAAGCTCTTCTTGACTCAGAGGCTTGTAATACATTTATTAATCAACATGTTGTTGAACAATACAGATTATCTATACAATCCCTGCCTAAACCCTTAGATACTATCAACTGTTGTGGATTCAAAGAGATATGCTACTCTGCCAACTAACCCAACAACCTAGCAAATGATCAGGATGAATGATATGGGGCTTTGAATTAAAATGTTAGATAAAAGGAAAGATGCTAGGATAGCAAAGGGATTCAGGGATGAGAAAAGAACTGTGTGTCAGAGGAACTTCCTATTTGTAAACATTAGGACTACTCTTGCAAGTCCTTTCTAATACTATACTCTTGCAATAGTATTTCAGCTTCCTTCTAATACTAGGATTCTAATGATGCTAGCATAATCATGTTCAGCTCTTGGGGTGAGGGTTCCAAGCCTTGGGTGATCACATAGCTATTATCAGGTTGCAACCCTTAAGAACAAAGGCAGTGTCATCATAGATGCTGGGTATATTTAATAACCTCAAGCATATTCCAACTAGAATCACTATGTCACTAGTGGCTTAAATATTTGTAAAGCTAAGAACAATAATATGATAAGATCCATATGGTAATGATAACCTAATGAGATTATAGGTATAATATTAGAAATGTTACAATAATAGTTCTGTTACATGTTCTTTTATAAAGGTTCAGTAATCTTCCAAGGAATGTCTTCCATTCTACTAGGTACTGGATTTTGTACTTCATTGGGGAACAAGCTTGCTCATAAGCCAATATGTTGGCAGTTTGGTGGTATGAGGATTTGATACAATGGTACAATGGAGAGGATGGAAGGAGTGGCTTTATCTCTAGATATGCCTTACTCCTAGGGACTCAATGAAGAGCTGGTAGGTGAATAGCTGTCCTTTACTTGTACTCATCACTAGGCCATCTTGTAAGGGCAGGGTAGAAGAGGAGGTAACAAGTGGATTAGACTGAGAAAACAGCCTGTACTCATAACCCCTTATATATAATATAGGAACAAGCATAGATCAAGCTGTGTCATGGGTCTAGGGTATATGTAATTAATGCTATTGGCTTTATAGTAAAGGGTGTAGTTCATAAGTGAAAGGTTAGGCAGCTTTATATATCAGAATGGAAAAAGCAGATATGAAGTGCAGGGTTTAATGTAGGATGGAAGATTGATCACAAGATGTGAAAGGTCTGGAAGAGGGATCATGGCAAAGATCCATCTAGAATCTTGCAAGGTTGTGATGTGATTGTACTGATTGAAGAAAACAATGGAGATGAGAATGGTGAGGTAATCAGAATGAAAGAGTGATTGATATGAAGTCATGAAAGGGGTGAAAGAGGTGAAAGGATGTAATACATGTGAAGGGTCAGGGCATGACTGAGGTGAAGGAATGAGGTGGTCATGTGATCAGGAAAAGTGTAATCATGAGTACTATAATTATGAGTACTCATGCATGCAAGCATGTAGTCATAGTACTAAGTATTATAACAAGTTTATAACATCAATACAGATGGATTTAAGAATCTTCAAGATTTCATCTTATACTATGTCACTCTTTTTATAACTATTCAAGGGTATACCGAGGCACTGGATGCTTTAGTTTCTACCCTCAGCACTCATCACATAATTATTGGGTATGATTGGCTTGCTTGCCACAATCCTAACATTAATTGAATTGAAAAAACTATTTCATTCCCTAAATGCACTTCTCATTATAACTTATATTCTCAACTTGCTCATTAGATGTGTTAAATGACCATCAAAGAGCAAAAGAAGCTTGAAAAGCAGGTTTTCAAAGCTTATCACAACTTTTTAGACATATTTTTCAGAAAAAGAATCTAAAAGGATGCCTATAAGAAAGCCTTGGGATCATGCTATAGAGCCTAAAAAAGACTTTGTCCCTAAGAAAGAAAGAGTCATTCCATTATCAGAAAATGAACAGGAAGAAGTCCATACTTCCTATCTAAAAAACTCAAGAAGGGATATATTCACTCTTTCAAGTCTCTGCAGACAGCTTTTGTTTTCTTCATTCCCAAAAAGAATGGAAAAAAGCATATGATAATGGACTACCATTATCTCAATGAAGGCACTATTAAGAACACCTACCCTCTTTCTTTAATCTCCACACTTATTGATCAGCTTAAAGATGCTGATATGTTTACCACATTGGATCTTTGCTAAGAATATAATAATGTTAGGATCAAAGAAGGCAATGAATGGAAAGGAGCATTTATTACCCCTGAGGGTGCCTATGAATCTCTTGTTATGTATTTCAAAATAACAAACTCCCCAGCTACTTTCCAGCAGATAATAAATGATATATATAAAGATATGTGGGCAACCATTTTAATTTATTTAGATAATGTCAACATCTTCACAAAGAAAATGACAAAGGAGCAACATGAAAATATCATTTGGGAAGTTTTTCAACATCTTCAAGACAATGATTTATATGCAAAGCCATCTAAATATCATTTCTCACAAGAAAAAGTAGACTTTCTAGAAATGGTTGTATCTAAAAATGGAGTAGAGATGCAAAAAGGAAAAGTTGATGCCATCTTAGAATGGCCAACCCCTAAAAAACTCAAAGATATGCAATCTTTCCTGGGATTGTGCAATTACTACCATCATTTTATCCAGAACTTTGCTAAGATCTCTAAACTGCTTATAAGTCTCACAAAGAAAGATATTGAATTCTGCTGGTCAGAATCACAGCAGCAAGCTTTTGACAAGCTTAAACAATAATTCACCTTCACACCCCTCCTTGTTTTCCCAGACACTTTCAATCTAGCAACTGGCACAGTCTTATCACAGAAATGTGAAGATGACTTGTTGCATCCATATGCTTTTTATTCTCATTCATTCTTAAAGGAAGAATGAAATTATTCAATTTATAACAAGGAGCTTTTTGCCATTATTCAAGCTTTAAAGAAATGATGACATTATTTAATAGATTTACTGTCATTTAAAATTTGGACAGATTACAAGAATCTAGAATTCTGGAAAAAGCCTCAAGACTTGTCAGTAAGGCAGGCAAGATGGCACACTTTTCTTCTAAAATTTAATTTCCAAATCTCTTACAAATCTGGCTTGCCAAATGGTTAAGCAGATGCCCTCTCCTGGTGACCAGACTATGGAGAAGCAGCTGAGAAGATTAACACTAATGTTACAGTGCTTCCTTCTGCTAGTTTTGCTCATAATATTTCCCTTTTGTCCTCCTTTATAGAAAAAATAAAAAACAGCACAAAAACTTGCTCTAATGATATTCCATCATCATTTGAATATGATGGCAAATTCTTTAAAACAAAAGAAAAGAAAATATATGTACCTAAAGAATTATGGGTGCAGTGTATCACCTTGTGCCATGATTCTCCCATTGGTGGGCATTCTGGTGAAGGTTGTACCAAACACCTTATTACTCACTAATTTGCATGGTCTGGTATCACAAGTGATATTAAGCAGTATATTTGTTCCTGCCAAGCATGTGCTATATTCAAAGAAAAACAGCACTTGTCAGGATCTAAACCCATGCCCCTTCCAACTGCATCTATATCATGGAATGACATATCTATCAATTTCATTTTAGGTTTTCCAGAGATAAATGGCAATAACTCTGTCTGTGTTATTATTTATCATTTCTCAAAGAAAGTTGTATTTGTTCCTTGTTCTAAGTTTATTAATTATTTAGGGATAATGTATGATGTCTCCATGGACTCCCATCCTCCATCATTTTAAATAGAGGACCACAGTTCATCTCTGCTTTCATCTTAGATCTTTGCAAGATGTTGAGCATCTTCCAAAAGATCTCCATTGCATACCATCCTTAAACAAATGGTCAAACCAAAAGAGTGAATCAGGAATTGCTCACATATCTTTGAACTTTTGTAGCCAAAAAACAAGAGCAATGGCTTGACTGGATCAAGTTAGCTTAATTCCATCACAATAATTCTCTCTCCACAACTACAAAAGCTACTTCTTTTTCTATTACTCACAATTATATCCCTCAATTAGATTTTGAGTCTACTGACAGTGGTTTTGGTTTAAAATATGCAAAAGCACATTCAGAAGTGAAAGTTGCACTTAAAGAAACTCACAATAAAATGTTGAATGCTTTACATTCCCCTATAACTTTTATTCCTTCTATGGGCCAACAGGTTTGGCTTTCCACTGATAATCTCCATCTTCCATATTCTGCTTGTAAATTAACTCAGAAATGGTTGGGCCCATATAAGATTCTTGAAATCTTGCCAAATGCTCTGTGTTTGGACCTGCCAAAACAACTTTGGATTCATTCAGTTGTCAACATTTCTCAAGTCAAACCCTATCATAACACATTGCCTGGTCAACCTGTTTTATGATCTAATGCTATTGTTGTCACATAAAAGGGAGATGAAGAATATGAAGTTGATCACATTTGTGCTTCTCATCTACATGATGGCTTACTTCAATATTTGGTACATTGAAAGGGTTGGGACAATTCTGACAATATCTGAGAACCTGCTAGTCATTTGCAAAATGCACCTGAGGCAATTGCTGAATTTTACAGATTGAATCCTTTAGCTCCCTGATGTATCTATCTTCAAAATGTGGATTTTGCATTTCTTTTTAACACATATGAGAACTTTACTATGGTCACTGACTCTCTAACTTGTCTGGAATATGAGTCTTGAAGGAGGGAAGTGTTATGACATTATACATTTCCTTTACACTTTTATTTCTTTCTGTTAAACTCATATGGATGCTACTCTGAGGAGAACTCCAAAGGTTTAAAGTTGAGGGGTTCAGACAGGACTTGGCTTCACCTTATGTGATGTGCTCTTGCACAGGATCCAGTTGTTCTAATTTTACAGAGGGTCAGAGGTCAGAAATCAGAGGGGATAATTAGGAGAAGTCAATCAACAACTTAGAGAACAAGTGGAGAGAGCATCAGGTTAGATCAATATTCAAACTGAAGTGTACAAGTTGTAACTACAGAGTTTATATATGGAAAGACTTAAATGACTAAGTCTGAAGTCAGGTTACAATATGTACTGAAGGGGTTGGAGGTAAGACTATGCTGGAGTGCAGCCTCGAAGCTGTGCTTCTAAGTGAGCACTGGTATCAGAGTTCTAAATAAGTGAGAAATGAAACATAAGATATGAGTGACATAGGAGAATGTAAGGAAACAAAGTCAGAAAGAATTACTAAGTACAAGTCCAAAACAAAGTAAGTATAGGAGAATAGAGGAGAGATGGACTGGAGGTGGTATGAAGGTATCAGAGTTGACTTGAAACATAGGATATGACAGTATTCCCCTTTTAGGCCTAAATCCTTGAAGGCCACTGAGGATCACATGACTTTATTGACTGTAGAGTCTGAAAAATTAACCAGTGAAGTGGAGTATTATCTGCACAGTATAAAGTCTGGGTGATCCATGGACAACTCCTTAAAATTCAACCACTATGTCTGAGTACACAGACATTAAAAACTAAAACAACAAATGTCTAGCAGAATGTGTTGATAATGACAATGCCTTGTGGGATGTGAAGGCAGTGGAGTGGAGATGGTGTGTAAAGGTGAGAAGAGAGAAGGAGAAGCAAAGGTAGGCAAAGGAGGCTGTCAAATGACAGGCTGAGGAGGACATGAGATGTCGAGTAGTGGCTGAGGCAGCAGCCAAAAAGAGGGTGAGTCCACCATATTGCAGATGAGCAGAGCTGATAGGGGATAGGCAGAACAAGTTGTGGTGGAGCAGAGCTCTAGCAAAGGAAAGGGAACATAGCATGCCAAGCTGATGTTGAAGTGCTAGAGATGTGAAAACCAGGGGCTAGAGTGCACCTTTAGTTTTAGAAAGGCCACATTATGTGAGAAGTGCTAACATATCAAGGCATGCTGTGAGTGACCTGAGGAGGAGAGAATGAAGGTGAGGAGAAAAAGGAAGGCACATGATAAAGAGGAGATGGAGGTGTCCTGAAAAAAGGTCTGGTTAGAGAAGATGGGGGGTAAGTTGAAGGTGAGAAAGTATGTGGAGCTGGTTGTGAAAGCAATCACCAGCCACTGCAAGGTGATTGTGGGCAAGCTGGACTGCTTGATCCATATGGTGGAGACTCTGGTAAACCTCAAGATTACAAAGATCTATTCTAATAACAAGAATGAGAGTAGTAAGGAGAACAAGAAGAGGAATGAGAAGGGAAATGAGAAGAAGGACAAAAAAGAATCAGAGGTGTTGGAGGACATTTCTGAGGATATCCACAATGTAGAGATATCATAGTTAGTAGTCTCCTCCAATATAACTTTTCTTATTTTAGCAAGACGTTGTTCTTGCTTATGCCATGCCTTTCGTAAAGATAGCTGTGGATCCAGGAGTTAACATCGGGTGAAAGAAAAGTAACTCCATAACAAGAGGTTCTAGAACAAGGGTTAGGACAGTTTTCCATCTCATGTTTAGGAGATTGAAGGTTTTGTGGTTACGATGGAGGTTCTTCAGGGGTTTTCACAGATTTTTAAGGCTAAACCTTGATGGTCACAGGCTGTGAGGAGTTTGCTGGATCTTCAGACTTCAGATGGAGTGCTTCTAGTGGGGACTAGGTCTTTGGACTTCAGTCAGAGTGCTTCCAGTCTTACAAGGGGTGCATATCTTGCAATGCATGGCAGAGAACCCTTGGAGGGTTACATCAGTTTATGCTCTTGATGGAGCTGCCAGTTTCTTGAACTAACATCAAAGGTTAGTTGAGTGCTACCTGGCCGTGGGAATTGCATATCTTTCAATGCCAGGGTAAATCCTACAATGAATAGTTGTAAGGAATGAGGAGCACATGTCTTTTAATGTGGATGAATCAGTTTTACCACATGACCAGGTAGGGAATGCTGTGAGGCAATGGTTTATACTTATGCCAGAGTGTGAGCCAACAGTGCTAAGAGGTTTTACCCCCTTAGTAAGGGTTGTGACCAGTAAAAATCACATAACAAGAGGTTGCGCTGGGTTAGAACACCAAAGGAGGTGCACCAGATTAGAATGCCAAAGGGATTGTGCCAGGTTAGGATGCTGAAAAGGTTGCATTGGGTTAGGATGCCAAAGAGGTTAGTTTAGCCACATAATGAGGTGGGGACCAGATGACTAAGGTTTCATAGAGCTGGAGAGTGGTAGGAATGGGTAAGAAGTTGAAGGTTATGGGTGAATGAAGAGGTTAGCATTTTATACTCTTGCTAGAGTAGGACAAAGATTGTCTAGTTTAGACTCATTGTGGAGTTTGATAGAGGGTTGACAGTTTGTACTCATGACGGAGTTGGACAAAGGGTTGACAGTTTATACTCATGATGAAGTTGAACAAAGGGTTAACAGTTTATACTCATAATAGAGTTGTGCTGAGGTTGACTGTTAGTGAGGTCATGAGAGGTTTTCCTAGTTTATACTTGTCATGGAGTCTGATGGAGGATTCAGGCTTGATACTAAATGATTCTTTTGTTAGACAAGGTTGGAAGTTGAAGTTTAAACACATAACTAGGTGTGGCTAAGTTTAGACTCATTCTGGGAGTTGTGGTGTGCGAGTTTAACCTCATCCCAGGAGGTTTATACCATGTGATAGTTTACTGTCATTTTGGACAGGTAGTTTACTGTCATTTTGGATGGGTAGTTTACTGTCATTTTGAACAGGTAGTTTACTGTCATTATGGACAGGTTCCTATGATGTCAGCAGGGTAAATTATTGATCATGAAAGGTTTGATCTAATGACAGATCAGAAGAAGGAATCTTTGCTCATGCCAAGCTTCATAGTTAGGTGAGTGGGGTGCCAATTCCCACAAGTGTCAATGCTATTCTAGAAGTGAGCTAGGATATGAGTCATGGGTACATGAAACACAAGTGATGGTTTAATGTTGTTCCGGACATCATGGGGAAAGGTTAGTTTACTGTCATTTTGGACAGGCAATTTCTATGACTTTATTAGTAGGTGCAGGAATCCTGAGGTTATCTAGTTTAGCATTGTTGTGGACAATCATGGGTGATTCATGACACAGGGTGCATTTGCTATGTCAGGGTCAGGTGAACAAGGGTAGTTTAATGTTATTTCAGATGTTGCTACAAGGAGTTAGCATGCAGGGATTACTGTGATAGTTTAACATCTTTGCAGGCATCACTAAAGGTTGTCAGTGGGTACAAGAGTAGTTTTACATCATTGTGGATGTTACAGGAGTCAATTAGTTTAACATCTTTTCAGATGTTAGCATGTTTGAGAGGGACAGAGGCAACTTGGATTGTGTCCCAGCATTTAGCCAGAATTGATACTCTGGATGTCATTAACTTGCTGACTGGCAGAGGTGGTGTGTCTTATAATTATGATGCCAAAGGGGTGTTGAGGACAGAAGGACTTGATACCTTTTGGGACAGTGGTGAAAGAACTTGATACCTTTATGATGAGAGGTTTCGTTACCATGCTGGATAGCAGAGGGGTATTGCAACTTATTGACATTGTGCCTAGGGATTCGTCTGGACATAGAGTCTGACAAGGGGTTACTCTGGATTATGACTTATTGACATTGCGTGGTGCAACTTGTTGTGCCAGGAGTGACATTAACTTGCAAACTTGCAGAGGTGGGTCTTTGATCTTAATCATAGGTGAGGGGTAGTACTTCCAAGTGAATGGTGGGGACTTCAAACTAAATCATGGGGTTATAAGTGGGTGCTACTGAGGTAGCCAAGGTGCAAGGGGTGATGACCAGGGGTGGTTATCATGGCAGTGTACTCCTTATTCATGTCAAGCTCTTTCTAAGGTAAATGGATTGTCAGTTCATTCATGCCAAGTTTCTGTTGGTCAAGTGGATAAGTTGTTGTGAGTATGGGGGTGACATTATGAGGGTTGGAGTGATCAGCTTTGAGTGTTGAAAGATCGCCTAGGCATTTGACAGCTTCAGCTGAGGGAGAGATATCTTTGCCTTTTGAGGGGCATCAACCCAGATCTACAAGGTTAGGCATTTATCCCTAAAGAAACAGCTGTGTCAGCTGGAGTACAGTTTCTCTATCTTTTGCAGGATGGATGATTCTATGGTTTGAGAAATGAAGGTTATGAGTGGGTGAGTCTTTCATCACCTAGGGTACTTTCCACTGAAGGGTGGTTGTGAGAGTGTGCAGTGAGCATGAGATCAGATATTAAAAATTACCATGGTTCTTGCCAAGTACTTTCCTTTGGCAACAAGGTGTTGACTTGTTGTGCCATGCCTTAGAAAAGTAAGAATCTTAGATCTGGAGGGAAACACATGGAGGAGTCAAGGGATACTCATAGCATGGACATAGCTGCTAAGAGGTTAAGTGTTTTGCTGCAACAGCAGCCAGTGGGTTGCTACTTAATGTAGCCAAAGGGTTTCTGTAGAATGGTTATCCCTACCAGAACAAGGGGTTGCTACAATGGCAGCTAGTGGGGTTGCTACCTAGAGTAGCTGAGAGGTCAAGTGTCAGGGTTATTAGTGATATATTATCCTGGTGAGGTTGACAAGGCCATTGTTGAATGCCTGTGGGGTTGCATCTATAGTGCTCAGATTGAGCATGCTTGTTGTGCACAGTATGGTCATCAGGTTCATTGGTTGTGTCAATGCATGGGATACTTGGGTGGGTTGCTGTGTATGGCATGTCTTCACATCAGGTGTGTGGGCTATGGTCCAGGATGAGGGTGGAGGTGTGTCAAGGGAATGCCCATCTAGGGTATACAGTGGTTCTTGCATTGCTGGTCTTTCATGGCGGGTCGAGGGGGTGTGCATTTGTGCACTATTCTTTGTTGGGGGGTGTGTGCACATTGTGTGACTTACACAGAGTATTGGTGGGTGTCATGGTTCACAGGGGTCAGAAGAGGGAGCTCAGGGTGACAGTGGGTCTTGGTGATGTCGATGGTCTTGGGATAGTGGGGTTCCAGCTAGGAACTGCTGGTTCATGGATAGACAAGAGTGCGATGATGAGGAGGGGTCATGTGATAAACATGCACAGGAGATGAACTTGTCAATTGACAACAGAGATGGTGAATGCATTGGAATATGCATTGGAACATGTCAAATGTAGTCTCAGTGATGACAAGGTGTAGGATGAGTGAAATGACATGGTAAAACACATTCAATGAGTGTCACAGAAGAAGACTATTGTTGAAAGTGCAGAGGTGCTGTAGTTCAGGGTCACCAGTGTCATGGGAATATTGTGGGGTTGGGTAGCATACTAGCTAAAACTAGACACAATAGTAAAGCTTTGTTCTTTTGTTACAATCAAGCCTGAGCAGGGCTTTAGCTGCAGAACCTTAAGTACCTCCTATAGATACTGAGGGACATAGGGGATGATGGGAGGTCAACAGGCCTAGCTAGGGGAGGTCACTAGGGCCTGTCTATGAGTGGAAGGCTAACTAAAGGGGTTAGCCTGGAGCAAAGGGATGAGTCTGCTTAGCAAGACTCCATAGGGGCTTCCTCTCAGATCAACAGTAAGGCAACTGGTGAATGAGTTGCAAGGCGAAGGATGACAAGAGGTGGGCGAGTAGCACAGCTACTGGTAAATGAGGGGAAGGTAGCAACAGCTACCAGTCAAGTGGATACAATGTGTATTGCTACACAAGGGAGCTGTTGCAGAACCAAAGAGTTATGCTACTCTACCAAACAACTCAACCAACCTGGCAGACAATCAGAGATCTCAGTACAGGGCTAAACCATCTATGTCAGATAAAGGGATGATGACTAGAATAGTCTTGAGGTCTGCAGATAAAGGAAAGGGCTATACGTTGGGGGAATCTTCTATTTGTGAACTCCAGAACTACTCTTGCAAGTCTTTGATAGCAATTGTACTCTTGCAACGATGCTCTGTTTTCCTCCTAATACCTAACCCCTAATGGGAAAGGCATAATTGTGGTCACATCTTGGGGCGAGAGTTCCAGTGCTTGGGTAATCACATAGCTGTTGACCAGGTTGCTATCCTTAAAAACAAAGGCAGTGTCACTGTAGATATGTGGGTATATGCTATAACCCCAATATATGTTCCAATAAGAGATGTGATGCTACTCATGGCTTAAATATCTATAAAGTTCTGTTCTAATACTATAAGACCTGCACAGCAATGATAGCCTCTCAAGGTCACAGGTATAACATCAGTACTCAGAACAATGAGGAGTATGTCACATGATTTTTAATATCTTCTTGATTCAGTTCTTGGTACAATGAATGGATTCTGTACTTGCATAGGTTCTGTGACTTGAACTAGTTGAGGTACGAGTTGACTCACTGGTTTAAGTTGGTGGTTTGGTACTGTGAGGAACTATTGATGGTATGATAGAGGGGAGAGTGAAGGGAATGGCTTTATCTTCAGACATCTCACTTCTAAAGCTCAATGAAAAGAGCTAGGCGAATAACATCCTTTACTTGAACTGTTGTCACTAGGCCACCTTGGTAGGCAGGGTAGAATGCAAGGAAACAAGTGGATTAAGCTGGGGGAACAGCCTGTACTCATAACCCCTTATATACATTACAGGAACGAGCACAAACCAAGCTGTGTCATGGGTCTAGGATATACATTATTAATACTACTGGCTACTAAGATAGAAGGGAAGAGTCCATGAGGTAAACATTAGGCATCTCTTCTAAAGAATGGAATGAAGCAGAGATGAAATGCAGGAGGTAGGGTTGAGGGGATGATCGATCACAAGATGTGATGATTAAGAAGTAGGATCATGGCAGAGATCCATCTAGGATCTTGCAGGGTTTATGATCGAGATGCAATCTTGATTAGTGATCATACTGATCGAATGGTAAGGTGGAGATGAAGGAAGGGGGATTGAGATCAGAATGGAAGATGTGATTGGTGTGAAGTCGTGAAAGAAGTGAAGAGGTGAATTTGTGATTGTAATTAATATGAAGAGTAAAAGCATGACGATGTGAAGGGAACAAGGAAAGTCACATGATCAGGAAAAGTCATGATTGAGTACTTGTGCAATGTATGCATGCAGTCATTGTACTAAGTATCATACACAATTTGTAACAGGAGCTAAGGACAAGTATCATGGATAAAAGGTACATGTAAAGGTAGAACAAAGCTAAGAAACTAGCTAGGTGGGCACTCAGGTATATATACAAATGGACAGCATGCTATAGGGCAGGCTGGGGACAACAGGTGGTAAAGGGGAATGCATAAGACATATCTAAAGAGGAATACATATCGAGATGTGGAACACTGCATAACCAATAAGGAAGACATAGGAGACAGTAGGAAGACTATTGACTATGGAATTGCCAATGGTTAACAATGGCAAAGCAAGGACAATGGAGAAGCTCATCAGGATGTGAAATAGAAGATGGAAGGGCAAAGTCCTGATGGCCATGACTAGAGTACACTATGAGGGTGACTCAGTATGACTCAAGAGTGAGCTAAAGGTGAGACTTGGGATGTAAGACATGAGACATGGGATGTGAGGCACATGAGTTGCACATGATGAGTGGCATGGGTGTTGAGCAACCAGAGAAACACTATAACAACTCTGCCTATATCCATCATCATAACCCATTGGGCAATCTGGCATCACCAAGAGAATCCTTGAGCAGTCACGGAGAGAAGAATGCTGAACAGCAGAGAGGGAATTGGTGAGTGAGAAAAGGGTGATCTTCAACACCTTGACAAACCCTTGCATCATCAGTATTACCAGGACTATTGCACCTAGTATGCATCCTTCTAATACCAGCATCTATAAGACTGGCATAATCATTGATGACCCTTGAGGTGAGGAGTCCAGGTCTTGGGTAATCACATGGCTATCTCCAGGTTGCCATCCTTGAAAGCTGGTCAGGGGTGCCACCCCATCCTGGGGTCTTCACATAGTACACCTGACAGGATTATCTTCAAGCCCATAGGCAAGAAGAAACAACTATAAATAACAATGTTAATATGATAAGGTTGACTGGCAGCATACACCTATGTCTTCCACAGGTATAACATCCACTTGACTAGAAGAATGTCTTGCATCACGTTGGTTTTCTATCATTGTTAATGTCCTTCACAAAGAGAGATGATACCACAAAGAATGTTGGCTTTGAGTTGTCTTGACTGTGACATCATCTTGATCAAGTCTCGAGCTTGCATGACCACACAGAGATAAATAGAGTAGAGGAGGATAATGGACTGCATTCAGGCAATGCCTCACTCCCAGGCAGTCCGAAGACTAGGTGGGCAAATAGCTACCTCTTTACTTATTATTTCTTAAACATCACTAGGCCACCTTTGCAGGCAAAGTAGGAGAGGTGAACAAGTGAATTTGGCTGGGGGATAACAGCCCTTGCACAACCCCTTATATATGGTACATAAGAGTGCACAGACCAAGCTGTGTCTGACTATCTAGGATATACACTATTAGTGCTATTGATAGATAAGGTAAAGGATCTAGTTCATGAGTAAAAGGTTAGGCAGCCTCATGCATTAAGAATGGAAGAGCAGACATGAAACTGCAAGGTTTAATATAGAGGGGATTGTGGCAGAGATCATTAAGATCCTGCAGGGTCATGATCAAGATGATATCTTAATAAGAAATCATATTGATCAAATGGTAAGGGCAGATATTAGAAAGGTAAGGACACCTTGAGGATGTGGAGGAATCTAAGATGATTGGTGTGAAGTTATGAGGATCATGAAGAGGGGAAAAGGGTGAAGATGTGATACACGTGATGGGTGAAGGCGTAAAAGAGTGAAAGGATGAAGTAGTCACATGATTAGGGAAAGGGAAGTCATGTGACCTATAGGTCACATGATCATGCTCAATGCTAACACAGAGTATGTTGAGAGAGTCATGCATGCATTTGCTAACATAAAGTACAAGTGATGCTTGTGATGTTATAACACTTCCCCTCCCTCAAGGCTGGATTCCAGACAGCCAAGAGAAAAGTTCCATGTTGTGCTCATGAATTGAACAATTACTATCCAATAAAAGACTAGTAACCATCCAGTTATAAAGGGAGGTGGGAGGGCTAGGGCAATTGAGCAATCATTGATGAAAAGTAGTGCTTGAAGGCCAACTCAAAGATGAATATCAAGACATTACTAGACCTTTTGATTCCCAGTTCCATACTGGTGGCATAAGAGACAAGAGTCCTGGATATGGCCAGGAGAGGATGACAGATCGCATTGCTAATTAAAGCAATGATAGATGAGAGAAGAAAGGTTTGAGGAAATCTTGCCAAATCTGTAAACCAAGCAGGAGAAGGAAAGAGAAAGCAGTTTAATGTCGTGTCCAGGATAATCACATGCAAGAGATGGATGAAAGAATCTGGAGCATGATACCAAAGCAAAGTTGATAAGACCAACAAATTGAAATCTGTGAAAAGGGAAGAGATAAGCAGTTTTATATCATGCTTAGGATTTAGACATTTTATAGTCATGTCGAGGACTAAAGCACTTTATAGTTATACTAAGGACTTTGAATACTTCATCATTAGGAACTGTGGTATTCCTGGATAGCATCCCTATTGATTTTATAAACAATTCCATAGTTTATTGTCTTTGACTAGATAAATGCTTAGTTTATAGTCTTTAGCTAGACTGGGAGGTTCATCTAGATCTTGAATAGAGAATTTATTTGAATACTTCTTTCTTCTTGATTTAAGTTTCAATGGCAGCTTTCCTATATCCTTGGAAGTAGAACTTCATGTGTACTACTTCTCATTGGGCTTCACTATTTGACTGGTTACTACTTTCTTTTGAGCTTCAACAGTCTATTCAAGGAGGAAAGATCGAGATGGCTTCTAGAATGTGTGTGGATGTAGGGTACTTTTTCTTTTCTTGATTCAGCTTGACTTGAAGATTGCCTTATAGCAACAGTGACTGGAATAACATTCTTCTTGTCTTGCTTTATCTTGAAAATACTTTTCCCTTAATCTATAGGTGAAAGAAAAGATGGTGATTTCTTGAATATGTGCTAGGAAAATACCAAAGATCTAGAGAGAGCACTGAGTGGTGGCAGAGGATACTGCTAGATACTTGACCATGCCAACTTGTGCAGAGGATAGTTTATAGTCTTTATGGACTCTAGGTAGTTTATCATCATACTGGACTAGATAGATTAATGTCATTCCAGATAAATCATAGTTTATAGTCATTGCAAACTACATGAAAAGCTTTGATATTATCTCTGCAATCAGTTTTTCAAAGAGAACATATTTATCCTCATGTCTGAGCTGAGATCTTTTATCTTTTTTTTTTTTTTATACTTTTGTATTTTGTTTTATCTTTTTATATCATTTGGGAAAGCAAAAAAAGAAAAGAGAAGAAAAGGAAGAGAAAAACATGGCAATTTTACAATGTTCCAATCTCAATCAAGTATGCCG
>JBBPJS010000527.1:2025-15792 GCA_038088835.1 Singerocomus rubriflavus | reverse complement strand
CCTTCTATCCGACTATCTATGGTTTAGCCCTGTACCGAGATCTCTGGTCGTCCGCCGGGTTGGTTGGGTTGTATTGGCAGAGTAGCAGAACTCTTCGGTTCCGCAACACCACCACAAGAATGGTATACAATGCCAAGAAGAAGGAATATGAACCTTCAATCCACAAATACAACACAATGTTTGCCACATGCAAGACCAAGGCTGAAATAACTAAAAACCAGGTCCTCATCAGCTACTATGCCACCACAATCCCCATCCCCATCATGTGAAGAATATATGGCATGGAAAAAGTACTGACCACCATCAAAGAATGGCAGACTAGAGCTGCTGCCTTCATTTCTTAAAACAAGCAGGCCAATCATGTTGCCCAACAGGTAGGAAATTCCCGTATTACCCATCTATTCCAGCCAACCTGAACCCCTGCAAAAGACTTAAATGCCATGGATGTCGACAACATCCAAATGGTAAAGCTAACACCAGCAGAACAAAAGAGGTGCATGGACCTCAAACTCTGCTTCCACTGCTAACAACCTGGCCATTTCAACACCGCCTGTCCGAAAAACAAGGACACTACCTCCCCTCCCTTAACAAAGAAGACTCGCAAGATCTCTTCTGACATACTTTGTCTCAAAGAGGTCAGTGACAGTGAAGATGAAAATGAGGGGATAGCAGAAGTGCAGTGAGTAAAGGGTTTTTAAAGAGGGGTCAGTATATGATGCACATTGAACCCCCTCCAGTGTACACTAGAATAGCAAAAAAAGAATCAAAATCTCTTTCTGTTCTCACTGAGCTATTAGTGTCCCACTTTCGAAGTGTTCACACCAAAGCCCTGATCGACAGTGGGGCAGAAATCAATTGCATGAACTGGCATTTCACCAGAAGAAACCGACTCCCTCTGACCAAATTAAAAACCCTTATAACAATCCAAAACGTTGACTCCTCGACCAACAAACAAGAAGTAGCAAAATACTCAACCACCATTTATGTGAAAATTGATGGACTGCTATGCTCTGTCAAGTTCATCATCATCCACTGTGGAGGAAATAATGTAATCCTTGGGGCCCCATGGCTCCAAGATATCAACCCACAAATTAACTGGAAGACCAAGACAGTCAACATCCCACTTAACACCAACCAGTTCATGGACTATTACAAAGACCACACTAAATGGGACCTACCCTCCATAAAACATGTTAATGTCACCAAGGAACAAACCCCCCATCTGTTCAACTATCTCTGCTACAGAAGCCTCAAGGAGGAAATGACCCACCTCACCAGAAAAGGGACCTGCTCGATCAACCGCATTGTCAAGAAAGAATCGCAATTCATCCATGCCACCATGTCTACTGAACTTGCCATCAACACTCTAAAGACCAAACCCAAAATATCCCTTTCCAATGCCTATAGTACCTACCAGGACATCTTTGCTAAACTGTCAATTAACAAACTACCCCCATCCACACTCTATGATCATGAAATTAACCTCCAACCCGATTTCAAATCATGAATGGGTAAGCTATATTCCTTTAACTCCAAGGAATGATGTAAGGAACCAACATTCCTTACAGTTATATTGCATATATCCATGTCCCCATAGTCCATGTCCCCAACATGTCCAATGTCTGGCAAACCTTTCAGTGAGTGACCCCCCTTGTTTCATTTGATTCTTTACATCATTAGACATGTCCGGAGCACTGTTAAACACATCCAGACCACTCTTAAGTACATCCAGACCTTTTACATTTCGCTCAAAAGACACTTTTACCTGTTTTGTGCATTTCCCTTTATTACAATTGTCCCCAGACCGATCCTCTCTATGTTTATGGACTTCTTAGCATCCTATACATGTCCGGACCACTCTTAAGTACGTCCAGACCTTTTACATTTTGCTTATTTCAATGTTTTATACACTTTTACCCCTTTACACATCCTATATACCCTTTTTCACCTGGTTTGTCTCCAGACCCTCTTTGTAACCATCACATCGGTCCTTACACTACTTACATAAGTCCTGGGTGTGCCCAGACTATAAACAGGTGTACATACACTCAGTATGGAGGCTTTCTTTTTGCCGAAATCACAAACCTGTCAGATTTGTGCCTGGTACTGCCATTTCAAGTTTCTAGCATCAATCCATATGTCTGGACACTCAGTTCGCACTGTATTATCACACTGCCACTTTGTATTCAGTCCTACTGCCTATAAAGCTTAGGAGTAGCATCTGATACTACCTATCTAGGGGAATAGTAAGTCTGAAGTTTTACCCTTTCTTTCTTCTCTTCTTGAATCCCTTTGGGATGAGCCTATCATTCCCTTCACCTTTCTACTGACCTCCTTGCATCCCCAAGGAGTCTTTTTGTTTTACAATGACAAGCAATGGAAGGGTTCCTAGAGGAAAACCTTTGCTCTGGGAAAATTAGATCGTTAAAATCCCTGCAAGCATCCCCCTTCTTTTTTATTAAAAAGAAGGATGGGAAGTTATGATCATGCCAAGATTATCAATATTTGAACCAACACACCATCTGTGACACCTACCCTCTGCCCCTAATATCTGATCTGATAGACAAACTGAAAGAAGCCAGAATATTTATCAAGTTCAATGTCCAATGGGGCTACAACAACGTTTGAATCAAAGAAGGCCACCAATGAAAAGTGGCCTTCATTACCCACAAAGGACTATATAAACCAACAGTCATGTTCTTCAGTCTCTTCAATTCCCCAGCAACCTTCCAATGGTTTATGAATGACTTCTTTACTGATCTTATTGCTGAAGGATGGTTGGTGATCTATATGGATGATCTACTAATATTCTCCTCTGACCAGGAAACACATGACCAATGGATGATGAAAGTATTAGAACAAATGAGGAAGCTGAACCTCCACCTCAAGCTGGAAAAATGTGATTTCAACAAAGACAAAGTGGATTACCTTGGAATGGTAGTACAACTGGGAAAGATTGCCATGGACCTGGTAAAGTTGGATGGGATTGCCAAATGGCCCATTCCAACCTCTGTCAAGGAAGTAAGATCCTTCCTGAGATTCACTAACTTTTACAGGAAGTTTATACTGAATTACTCCAACCTCATATGTCTACTCATCGACCTTACAAAGAAAACCCAACCCTGGAACTGGTTCACACAATGCAATAACACCTTCGAAACCCTCAAACAGCTCTTTCTTTGGAAACCCATTCTCACATTCCCTAATCCCACCAAACCCTTCACTATTACCATAGACGCATCACTCATTGCATCAAAAGGAGTACTTATGCAGACTGGTAGCAATGGACAACTCCACCCCTGTTCCTACATCTCCCAGTCATTCTCTCCCACTGAATGGAACTATGACATTTATGACAGGGAACTCCTTGCTATCATATGAGCTCTCAAAACCTGGTAACATTACCTTCAAGGATCTGATCAACTGATACTCATCCTCATGGACCACAAGAACCTGACATATTTCTGTGAAGTGCAAAAGCTCAACTGCTGACAGGCTCAATGGCTTCTCGACCTTGCTGATTTCAACTTCAAACTCCAATATGTACCCAGTATATAACTGTCTGCCCCTGACACCCTGTCTCACCATAGTGACCATGGTCACCCTAAGTCTGACAACAACCATGTCACCCTTCTGCCTCCTTTGGTCTTTACCAACCTCATTAACACTGCATTGGAACCCCTTCTGTGGAAATCCACCCAGCATGACCCTTTCACGCTGGAACTTTTACAACAACTCAACCCCTTCATGCCTGCAGCCCTCCAGTCACAGTTGTCCTCCTTTCAGGTTTGCGATGGCCTCCTCACCTACCAGTGATGCCTCTTTGTTCCCCCCAACTTGTGTCCATGCATTCTTCACATCCACCATGACCACAAGTTCACTGGCCACTCTGGCTACCACAAGACTCTTTCCCTCATTATCCAGCACTATTGGTGGCCTGGCCTGGCTGCTGCTGTCCAGTTCTATATTCGCCACTGTGTCCCATGCTAGGCCAACAAGGCTAACATGCACCCCACCTCCCCACCCCTCGTTCCCATTCCATCTGCTGCTACTCACCCATTCTAGCAGATCAGCTGCAACCTCATTATGGACTTACCCCCCTCTTATGGTTTTGATTCCCTCTTGGTTGTGGTCAACCATGGCCTTACTAAGGGGGTAATCCTCTGCCCAACCCACAAATCGGCCTTTGCAGCCAACATTGCCTCACTTTTCTTCGAATCTGTCTACAAAAAATTTGGACTATATGACAAAATTATATTGGACAGAGGTCTACAGTTCACATCCAGCTTTGCTTAGGCATTGGGGAAGCTCCTAAAATATGATCTTGCACTTTCCACCACTTATCACCCTTAGACTGATGGTCAAATGGAATGAGTAAACCAAGAAGTGGAAACTTATCTCTGCATCTACTGCAGGAGCCACCCCACCAGCTGGGCTGACACAATCACCCACACTAAATTTGCCCACAACCATAGACCCCACTCTATCACGGGCAAATCCCCTTTCTTTCTCCTCATGGGCTATGAACCCAAACCCCTCCCAGATATTCCCATATCCACTAACAATTCATCCGCAGATCAGTGCATTAAGAATCTTATTGAGGCATGAAATGAGGCAGTCACCGCCCATGATCTCACATGAATGAAGATGCAGGCATGACAAAAAACCCAATATACCCCTTTTAAAAAAGAAGAAAAGGTGTGGCTGGAAGCAGTCAACCTGAAACAAAACATTGCCGACTCAAAATTCATGCCCAAAAGAGAAGGCCCATTCATTATTACCCAAGTACTATCACCCATCACCTTTAAACTCTGCTTATCCAGAACCTGGAAAATACATTCCGTTTTCCATGCCTTACTCTTATCCCCATATAGAGCCATAGAAATCACACCTAGCCCACCCATACCAGAGCTAATAGATGGAGAAGAAGAATATGAAATTGAGAAAATTGTATGACACTGCAAAACCCTGTCTTTCTGCAAGTTTCTGATCTGATGGAAAGGATATACCCCCAATGATGACTCATGGGTCTTAGAAAAGGACCTATCTCATACCCAAACCCTCCTTTCAGATTATAAAACCTGTCATCACCTCCAATTCCCTTTTTCCAGAAAAATGCCCACCATCACTTTCTACACCCTCACCTGCAAACTTGCCTTCATGTCCTTGAACTCCACCAACGTCAACCACAACCTCACCAATGAAGTTGTTGCAACCCCAATTGTTCAACCACTCCAGGAACTACCCCAACTTGGAGAGGATGCTAGTTCATCACCACTATATATTTTTGCTTCAATGGACTCTTCACCTTCGACCCACATCCCTTTTAATGAGGAGGAGGCAAACCCTTTTTTTAATAATGCTTTTAACCCTTCTTCATGAGGCAGAGTGCTCTCTGTAGACTTATCAATTTACGCCCATAGAATGCAAAATGGTCATCATGATGTCAACTATGCCCTTTGTGTATGAGCCTTTACCCAAGACACCCACCTCTCTGTCCCCATTGAGGCTCATCTAGACATGGGATCCCCACTCCAGTCCCTATACACTGCCTTCCTTGCCCTCCAATGCCTTTGCACAGACATCTCTCACACTCATGATAACTCCAACACCATGTGTGCATTCCTGATCTCTGTCATGGAATCAGTGGCAGTTTCCCTTGAAAACTCCCTGCTGGAACTAGCCTACCAGATGGAGTTCAGGGAGTTTCTCAATGGACTTGACGAATACCTACACAACCTCCCCACTAGCAAGACAGAGTCACCCACTCTAGTATCCTCCCTGTCAGCCTCATCTGCCCCTCTCTCCTTCGATGAAATGATGATCATCGAGAGGCTGGAAATCTACTGAACTGGCATACAGGGACATGTAGTCCTATCCCCCTCCCACCTGCGTTATAATGAGGCGTGCTTTCAGTGCCACTGCCTTGGGCATATAAGGGTAAACTGCCCTGTATATCAATGCCTCTTTTGCATACTTTGGCATCCTGGGCACTCACAGGAGCATTGCTCCCTTTAAAGGTCCACCATACTTCCCATTGATCACATCACCATGTGATCTCCACCACCATCACCGTTGACCTCATCACATGACTCATCCAGCCCCCCATCCATTTGTAGCTCTCTGGTGTGTCATACCACTCAACAGCATGGTCATTCATGACCTCAACCCCATTTTCCCACCATGCACAACTCACCACCATCCAGGTTCGTGGATACCTCAGCTGTTTGCAATGATATAGTTGACTACAGTGATGACATCTATGATGATGTGGCATATGATAACATGACAGGCTCCCCCATGCATAAATCCACAAGCTACAATTGGGCATAGAAGATTCTCATGTGGCCACTTGATTCTAGTAAGGGGGTAATGTTACATCTTTTTCCTTCATCGACTTGTACCACTATGAACCATCGTGACTACACACTCATAGTTGATCATATGCTTTCCACTTGTCTCTGTTTCACCTTGAATGCTGACTCATTCATTCTCATTCTCATACCATCATCTGTGCTTCTCTCTTATCCTTCATTTCCATGCACAGCTTGGCTACCTTCATCAGCATTTCTCTTACTTCAGTATGCATGCTTTATGCCATAGGTTACCCACATCTCAGGCAGCTCCCACATCTGCCCTTGAGCATGGTCTGTGTGCACAGGCCCACCTATAATTACCCAGCATATACAGTGCATTACTTTAGCTTTCATCTCCCTTGTACCACCTGTACACTGTATCCCCAGCAATCTAGTTGCTGCTCACTCATAACCATTCATTCCCACATGTCAAGTCTCACCAACTAAGGCAAACCCTTGAAGGATAGCTATATGCTATGTCCTTCTAAACCCTTCATCATAAGACTTCAGGTCTTATCCCATTGACCACGCTTTGTCTCAAGGGCTACATACTGTCCTGCCCAGTTCAGTACATAACACATACATACTTGTGCACATTCATGAATACACCCTGCATACTTTGTGTTAGTGCAAGAGTATAACTTCTTTTAGTGCATGAGTTGCATTTTACAACCTTATAACTTCCCTGATCATGTGACTACCTTGTCCCTTCTTCACACCATCACAACCATCACAGTGATCACATCCTTAACCCCTCTCCTTTTTCTTCATGATCCCTCACTGATCATCTTTAGATTCATCCACATTCTCAAGGCTATCATGCCTTTCTCATTTCTACCCTTACCCTTTGATCAGTATAATTATCCATCAAGATACCATCTTGATCATGACCCTGCAGAGCCCTTAATGGGATCTCTGCCACAATCTCCCCTTTGATCATTCACATCTTGTGATGATCCTCCCTTTACATTAGATCTTGCAGATATTCTTTCATTTTGATCTTCTCAGGATCCTGCCTAACCTTTTCCTCATAGACTAAACCCTTATACCTTATCTTTCAGTAGCATTAATAGCATATACCCTAGACCACAGGTCACAGCTTGGTCTGTGCACCTTCTTGTACCATATATAAGGGGTTGTGCAAGGGCTGATGTCCTCTCAGCCAAATCCACTTGTTTACCTCTTTCACTCTGCCTTAACTGGTGGCCTGGTGATGTTTAAGGAACAGCAAGTAAAAAGGTAGCTATTCACCCACCCAGTTTTTGGACTGCCTGAGAGTGAGGCATTGCCTGGATGTGGTCCAACCTCCACCTCCTCTTCTTTAATTATTACTGTGTGTTTGACAACTTAAGATTTGGTCAAGATGGAACTCAGTCAAGACATCTTGAATGATCTTCATTACCAATACTTTGTGGAAGATAAGATTATGTGACTCAAAAGTGTTATCACAACCTCAAGATGATGTTATACCTGCAGAAGACATAGGTGTACACTGCCAGTTGACCTTATCATATTGATGTTCTATTTATAGTTGTTCCTCCTTGCCTGCAGGCTTGTAAGATAATCCTGTTGGGTACTGTATGAGACCTCAGGATGGGGTGGCACCCCTAACTAGCTTTTAAGGGTGGCAACCTGGAGATAGCCATGCAATTACCCAAGAGCCCAACTTCTTGCCCCATGACTCACCCATGATTATGCTAGTCTCATAGAAGCTAGTATTAGAAGGATGCATACTAGGTGTAATAGTCCTGGTAATACTGACAATGCAAGAGTTCATCAAGGTGTTGAAGATCACCCTTTCCTCACTCTCAATCCCCTCACTGCTGTCCAGCATTCCTTCTCCCTGCAACTACTCAAGGATTCAGTTGTTGATGCCAGATTGCCTAATGGATTATGATGATAGAAGATAGGCAGAGTATAGTGTTTCTCTGGTCACTCAACAACAACTTTTGCAGAAGAGTACTGCATCATTCAAAAATCAGATTGTAAAATCATAGAAAGAATACCATGTATTGCAAGAGGATTATATCACATTGTGCATAAGCATAAAGTTACCAGCTCTGCCAATAAAGCCATTACTGTCTTGGAAATGCACCATTGTTGGGCCATATTGCACTGACAGTCACTTGTTAGTTAGTCAAGAGTAGGCTAGTCAGTGAGCTAAAGTCAAAAGATGTGAATGATGAATCTATCTTCAATTTTTGCAAGTTTTGCATCTATGTAAAGGCCACTTGAAAGCTGATTGCAAAGGAATGCAAGAGGAAGCATGTAACAGAGGTTGGCATGCTTATTTAGTCTAATGTCTGAGGGCCTGCATCAATTGTAACACTGGGCAGAAAGTGCTACTATGTCACTTTCACAAATAACTACTCAAGACTCACCTATATGTACTTAATTCATTAGAAGAGTGAAATCTTCAAGTCTTACTAAAAGTTTGAGGTTTGGCTTGATTAACAGCTAACAGCAAAAGTTTGCATGCTACACTCTGATCATGGAGGTGAATACCAAGAAAAAGCATTCATCACTTACTTGAAGCATCAAGGAACTATATAGTGTTTTACTATATATAACACCCCTCAACATAATAAAGTTATCAAGCAACTAAATCAAACAATATTTGAGCAAATTTGAGCCCTACTCCATGTGAGTGGGCTGCCTAAATTCCTATGAAGGAAAGTGGCATGGCATATCATTTGGTTGAAGAATAGGACACCCATAAAAGTATTAGAAGGCCAAACCCTCTATAAGGTTGCCTTCAGATGAAAACTGGACCTAATTGAGTAAGGGAATGGGATAGTGAAATATATGTGCATACCAAGAAAGGAGACAAGCTAAATTGAAGAGCTGAGAAAGGTAGATGGATAAAAGTCAATAAACAGACAGAAAATCCTTACTAAATATATTAGCTAATAAAATATATCATAACTATTGAGTAAAACATGTTCTGGGACCTGTTGTAGTGCAACATTAAGGAAGAGAAAGAGGCAATGTATCTAAGCAATGTCATGCAAGCATATATACATAACTCTAAGCTTCATATTACTCAGCCATCACCAGTACACAACTCTGAGCCCCAAGCTACTTAGCTATTGCCTGCATCACAAGCTAATGATAATGCACCATTGCTAACACCATGTGCCCTTATGCCAAGCCCCATTACCTAATCATGTCCCAAATGGATCAGACAGCTGAGTCAACACATGCTTAATATTATCAACAAAAAGGCTACAGATATAACTATGCCTAAAGGTATTCAACTCTCTAACTCTGTTACTGAAATCCCTAAGTCAGACAGTGATCCCATAAGTTTTGAAGGGGAAGGAATAGCCAAGAAGACACTTGCAGTAGTTGTAATCAATTATGATGACATCAAAGTTGCACTCAAATTAAGTGAAAGTATTGCTAAGGCTGAGGCACTCAAACTCTTTACACTTGCTAAAACCAAGTAGTGATTAGACTGGTTGCAATGGGAGAAAGTGTTGGCTATGATGTGATCTTAGGCATGCTCTCTGTCAGCCACTCTATATAGGCAATCTTTATAAGACCTACTGAGTGCCAAAACTAAGACCTCCAAGAGCATTATAGATGGATTTTTATATCTATAAGCAAGATAACCTCTTGCAGCATTACAATACACTTGTAGTGTTGACACTATGAATCTTGACCATATAGCTCAGTGGTAGAGCACCTGGTTGAAATTCAGGGGATTTTGGGTTCAATTCCCAGTTTGGTCACATTTTCAACTTAATAGATTATGAGCCTTGATGTTTTTTGCCATTGTTGACATGCATCAGATCAGGAGGATGTGTTGGCTATGATGTGATCTTAGACATGCTCTCTATTAGCCACTTTATATAGGTAATCTTTGTAAGACCTACTAAGTGTCAAGATTATAAGACTCTTAAGAGCATTATAGATGAATTTTTATATCTATAAGCAAGATAAGCTCTTGCAGCATTACAATATACTTGCAGTGTTGACACTATGAATCTTAACTATATAGCTCAGTGGTAGAGCATCTGGTTGAAATTTAGAGGGTCCTAGGTTTAATCCCCAGTCTGGTTACATTTTCAACTTAATAGAAAGGTGTTGTACTTTCTAGGAAAACACTATACTTCTGGCTTCACACAGACAAGGACTTGATGAGATGCAGACACCATGCAGGGTCTTGCCACAGAAACCACACAGATACAACACTAACAGGGTGAGAAGAGTAGTGGTAAGAATAAGGAGTAATATCCTTAAAGTCTCAATCTAACTAGGAGGTGAATAACCAAGTGGATTAGACTGAGGGGGATTAGTCAAATACACCCCATATTTATACTACATGAAGATGTGCACAGACCAGGTGACATCATAGATAAGATGATAACAAGAATGGAAAGAAGATGTGGAAATAAATACCTCACTGCACACATGAGGCATCAGAATGAAAGAGAAGTAGAGAAGTAATGGATATGAAAAGAAGGCTTCTTTAATAAATGGAGATGAAAGAGGCTGTGCCCATGAGGCAGCCTGTAAGCATGACATCATTGGTCTAGGCCTGATCATGTGACCTGTGACCTGACCTAGTCATGTGATGAAGATAAGATAAGATAAAAAGATAAGATAAGTAGAAGAGAGAAATACAAAGGAAATGTATGATGTTATAACACTTCCCCCTCTTAAGACTCATATTCCAGACAAGTTGGAGAGTCAGTGACCACAGTGAAGTTTTTGTAATTATTGAAAAGTGATGCAAAGTTTATATTTTGCAAACAAATATGATAGGGAGCTGAAGGGTTCAACCTGTAAAATTCAGCAATTGTCTTAGAAGCATTTTGCAGATGACTAGCAGATTTCCAAGTATTGTCTGAATCATCTCAACCCCTCCAGTGTACTAGATATTGAAGTAAACCATTATACATTTAAGAAGCATGAATGTAATTCACTTTATATTCCTCATCTTCCTCTTGTGTGACTACAATTGCATTAGGTCACAAGACAGGTTGACCAGGCAATGTGTCATGATAGGGTTTAACCCAAGAAATGTTGACAACTGGATAAATCTGTAGTTATTTTGGTAGGTTCAAATGCAAAGCATTTGTGTTATGAATTTGTGTACAAACTTGTATAAATCCTGCACAATGACTGCTTGCTTGTATGCACAAGTGCATATAACTTTCCCTTCCCTGATCATGTGACCACATTATCCCTTCACATCATCATGCCTTTCACCCTTTACATGTATCACATCTCTTATCTCTTTTCACATCTTCATAATCATCATGACCTCACTAATCAATCTTCCATTTTGATCTTGATCCCTTCTCTTATTTCCATTGTTCCCTCTGATCAGTATGATCACATTATGACCCTACAAGATCCTTGATGGATTTCTGCCACAATTTCATCTCTTGATTATCACATCTTGTGATCAATCTTCCCCTATATTTTAAACCCTGCATCTCATCTTCACTTCATTCCATTTTTCAGAAGAGATGCCTAACCTTTCACTCATAGACTATACCCTTTACCCTAGATACCTATAGCATTAATCCCTCATACCCTAGAATCCTAGTCACAGCTTGGTTTGTGCACATTCCTGTAATGTATAAGTAGTGGGGTTATAAGTACAGGCTGTTCCCCCAGCCTAATCCACTTGTTTTCTCCTCTTCTACCCTGCCTACCAAGGTGGCCTAGTGATGAGTACAAGTAAGGGATGTTATTTGCCTACCAGTTCTTTATTGGATCCCTAGGAGTGAGACATTGGAGATAAAGCTAACCTTCACTCCTCTTCTCTATCATTCCATCATCAGTACCTTGCACCATCAAACCACTCAATATCAGGCCAGCAAGCCAACTCGTACCTCATCTAGTTCAGAATCCAGAACCTATGAAAGTACAGAACTTATTCATTGAAAGAACTGAATCACAAGTATCAAACCCACATGACAAGGACAACATTGTATCATTCTTGATGATATATCTGTGGACCATAACAGGCTACATTGCCAATTGGCCTTTATCATATTAATAATCCAGTATTAGATAATTTAAGCCATGAGTAGTATCACACTCTTGTTGAAACATACATTGGGGTATTTGCACTGACCCACATATCTACAGTGACACTGCCCTCATTCTCAAGGATAGCAACCTGGTTAACAGCTACATGATTACCCAAGAGCTGGAACCCTTGCCCCAAGACTCATACACAATTATGCTAGTACCATAGGGTATTAGTATTAGAAGGAAGAAAGAGCATTATTGCAAGAAGTATGATTGCTATCAAGGACTTGCAAGAGTAGTTCTAAAGTTCATATCTAAAGATGTCCCTATCTCAGTCCCATCATTATATCAGATCCCTCATATCCTGCTGTCCAGCACTCTCTTTATTTGGACCTCATCTTTCATAGGATTCATTGTTTGTTTCTGGTTGTTTGCTGAGTTGGTTGGGTTAGTTGGCAGAGTAGCATAACTCTTTGGTTCTGCAACAATTTGACAAGATTTCAAGAATCTTATATGGGCCCAACCATTTCTGGATAAGTTTACATGTGGAATAAGGAAGATAAAGATTATCTGTAGAGAGCCAAACCTGTTGGCCTATAGTAGAAGTAAAGGTGATAGAAGGATGTGATGCATTAAGCATCTTTAAACATGTCTCTTTAAGAGCTGATTTCACTTCAGAATGAGCCTTTGCACATTTCAGATCAAATTCACTGCCTGCCATTTCAAACCCAATTGGGAAACATAGTTGCAAGTGACCAAAAAGGGAGTAACCTTTATGGAGGTGGATAATGAATTATTATGATGAAATTGAGCTAACTTAATCCAGTCAAGCCATTGCTCTTGTTTTTTTAGCCACAAAGGTATGAAAATAAGCAAGCAACTCTTGATTCACCCATTTGGTTTGACCATCAGTTTGAGAATGGTATGTAGTGGAGATCTTTTGAGAGATGTTCAACATTTTGCAAAGATCTGAAGTGAAAGCAGAAATAAACTGTGGTCTCTGATCAGAAATGATGGAGGATGGGAGCCCATGAAGACACCATATATTATCCCTAAATAGTTTAGCAAGATCAAAAAAAAAAAAAGATTTAGAACAAGGGACAAATACTACTTCTTTTGAGAAATGGTTGACAATGACACAGACAAAGTTATTGCCATTTACCTCTGAAAAACCTGAGACAAAGTCAATAGATATATCTTTCCAAGATGTAGATGCCATTGGAAGGGGTATAGGTTTAATGCCAGATAGATGCTGTTTTCCTTTGGAAATAGCACAAGCTTGGCAGAAATAAATATATTGCTTGATATTATCAGTAATATCAGGCCATGCGAAATAATTAGTAATAAGGTGTCATGTATGACCTTCATCTGAATGTCCCTCAATAGGAGAATCATGGCATAAGGTTATACATTGCATCTG
>JBBPJS010000526.1:0-15798 GCA_038088835.1 Singerocomus rubriflavus | reverse complement strand
CCATCACCATTCCCATTCCAATTGCCGTTAGCTATCTCTCGTCAGCATTCACACAAAAGCGTGATCGCCGGTCAGGGACTCACAATCATCTCCCCGAATTCTCCGGTCTTGAACACCCATCCTTTCCCTCGCGCAGTTAACCAAGCGCTCTCTAGTCCCTTGGGCAATACATACATCGCCAACTCTCCGCGCCTTCTCTTCTCCTCTATAAGAAGGGACAACGCACCAAGAAGCCCACCCAGCGCATAGGAGTACTTGGAGCCAAGAAACGCAAGTATGATCTGTGGTACCTTGAATTTTGTCTGAGACGACAGCAAGGCATAGGCGTTATGCTTGAAACAGAACCATGCTGAAACCAAGCTCGTCGACCACAATCCAAAACATGGTAACGTGAAGCACTCACACTGGTATGAGGCGATAAACGTTGCCAAGAATGCCGAGCTGCGGATCGTCCCCCATACTGCTCTCCAGAATATCTGCAGTGGATTCGAAAGGAATGCTTTGCGTTTAAATAGCATCAGTGGTATGAGATGCAATGCCCCGTAAATGGGGAAGCCCCATTGGAATACGGTCCATACACGTGGAAGGGGGACTGCCATGCAAGATTCGACCCATGGATGAACAACCCCGCAGGGAGGGTATGGTGGGCCAAAGTTGGGTGGCGTAGCAATTGCAAGGGCCTTTCTTTCCAAGATCTCTGTTCGATTGGCAGGCGCAAGGTCCTGAACGGCGGTCGTTGAGATTGCTCCCGTTCATTGAAAGAGAGCACACCTTTCGTGCGAGTATTTTATCTAGGCCGCTGACGTCGAATGTCCCCGTGCGGTTTATGTCTTGCACCATTTCAATGGCTGTGATGGGTGCACCAGATGCCTTGGAGAGCCTGGATAATAGTCAGTATGTCGTTGTTGGCGCATATCATGTCCTCACCAGGTGGTATATGACCTTGGAAGCGTTTCTGGCCGAGAAAAGAGGGCATACACGATCTGAACACAGCTTAAAACGCATCGTAAGCTGCATTCTTTGTGATCTGCTGGGAAAGAAAGACGCACCATAAAGAGAATAAAAGTACATCGCCATGCGGGATATGAATTCCTCGTTTGGACGTGAATGCGTTATATGACCCCTGAAGCCCGCTGCGAGACACTCAGCAGACGAACCACTGAGCAACACCGACCGGAGACGCACCGAACGAACAACTGTTGTGCGATGATTAGCCTTCGTGACCGTTTCTCGAACATGATTGCCAGGCCACCAGCGATGGCACCGGCAGCCACTGCGTGCCATCGGCGGGTCTTCTTACGCACCCACTCTTGGTGGGCTTGTGCAGAGAGAGACAGCCGTGGTTCTCTTCTAGACAGCGGGATCTCAACGGGAGTCGCGGCAACGGATTCGACTTCCTCATCGTCATCGAAAGGGGAAGGGGGAGGACTCGGTGACCTGACGGGAAGGACGACGGGAAGTGCGTTGAGAATTGCTTTATATAGTGCGACAAAGGAACCTAGCGAGTAATGTGCGTTTATGAGATGGTTGACATAAAGACAGAGCGAGAAAACATACCTAGCATAGCAGCAAACCTAAATGAATCCTTGCCAAATATTGCATGTCGAATGAGCGCAAAACGCATTTCCCTAGATGAAAGCAAGCAGTCTGAATGGGCGGCGGAACATCACAGTAGACGTCAACGCTCACTTTGGCACCTTTCCAAACCGCAGGGTTGCTAAAACAAGGTTGAGGCCAGCCCGGATAGCAAAGGCAAGCGTGCCAGCCCCTGGAAGAGAGTCAGCCAGAACGAGTGAAAGGGCAGGAATGGTGCGCACGGAGACCGCCTCGTCCGGCATGCTCGATACATTCCCAGACATCGGTGAGTTCAACGGCTGGTTCGCCTCTGTCGCGCCAGATGATCTTGCGGGCCTCTCTGAGGCGCTCCTGGTGGTTTGCAAGGGCGACAAGGTTGTCAAAGGAAGCAACAGTGCGGCGTGGGGCGAGACGAATATAAGAGGGGACGCGAGAGACAGGCTTGACTAGTTCATCGTTGGGTAGTGCGAGTTCGGCGCCGTTCTCAGCAGGGCGGCGCATTGCAAGGGAAGCGTTGCGTCACACGGAGATGAAAAAAATGTTTATAGTTTGCGCGACCCCCACGGTTGTCTCAAAAGACCACTACATCTACCGAATCACGCTCATCCACAAAAAAAAAAAAAACACGCGCAGAACAGCCCGGTCTACGAGAAAAGCATCAGCCAAGTTGACGCGAAACGACCATCATCCAGCAATCAGAAAAGTCATGTGATTCCGGATAGACGGATATCCTCATCGAACAGCGTCTCCGTCGAGGGAGTCCAATTGTCATCGTGCTCGTAAAACACCCACCACTGACTCACCTGTCAACGGTTCTTGAAGTAATCCAAGAGGACATGCAGCCCCTCGCTCTCGACGCCATAGTCCTTGACGACGACGCACGAGCACCCGACGACCTTGCGCGGGTTGCCCTCCTTGTCGATCTTGCACAGACCAGCCCAGGTGCCGAGCACCTTTCCGTCTCCAACCTTGATCAGGTTGATTTTGTGCTCTGCACAGAGGGCCTCGATGAGCTTGATGTACTCGGCCTCCGTGCATGTCTCGACGAGTACGCAGAGGTGGGCCTGACGCTTGTCCAGGGCCTTGGCGCACTCGCGCAGACCACGCGCGAGTCCATCATGCACGAGCGCATTCTTCAGGACTTGCTACAAGGACAACATTAAGGACAAGCGATGCAGAGACGAGGGGGAGACACTCGCCTGAAGTGCGTCCTCGACGGACATTCTGCCCTTTGGAGCCTCTGCAGAAACCTCGACCTCTGCAGCCGGGGCATCGACTTGAATTTCATCTCCAGCGTCAGACATCTTGCTTTTCTTTTCAAAGGGGGTTATGTGCGATGTCTTCGTCCGCTCTCGTTGATGTGGAGGAACATTAAAGTTTACCAACTCGACAAGGTTGTCGTTTATTTGAATCTCCGCTCGGGATCTTGCGATTAGACGCATCGTCGGGCTCTACGCTACCTTGTACTCCAACAGTGACATGGTTCGTATCTCCCTACAATGCACGTCCTAACCAAGTTGTAAATTCCCTAATGATTACTAGAGTCTTGCCTTTGTCAACGCTCTCGATTGCATAGAACGTACGCGTTCCTTGTTCTCGTTCGACCTGACCGATCCCCCTCCAACATGTTACACTCTACGCAGCCCATGGCGACGAAATATGGGACATCGCCTGGACGGCCACCGATACAGTAATCTCTGCCTCCGCAGACGGGACCACCAAGCAGTGGGATGCCACATCGGGACAAGTCTCCCTCGCACGTCCACCGCACAACCTTGCCATCGTCTCTCTCTCCGTCTCCCCTGACGGCTACTCGGTGCTGTACAACGGCCTGGATGGCACGACGTGTCTGTGGGACCTCACATCCGACACCATCGTCGGTCGACACGAGAGTTTTGATCGTTCGGTCGAGGGTGCGGAACCTTGTGAGTGCTCGCTCTTCACAGCAAGGCATAGGTCGGTTCATCTCATCGTCACAAGCATGGGCGGTCTCGCTCAACCCAAAAGGTGGGACATATGCCGGTAGCAGTGGCTCCGGGAATGTCCATATATACTCTGCATCCCCCGACTCGTTTGGAACCCGCAAGACCGTCTTGTCAAGCGGTCGAAACAAGCACGGCATGGCGTGCAAACATGTACGTCCTTACACCGTGTATGCGTAGATACTCTTCGGTGGACAGTCTTTGCTGTGATGTCCTGCTCACGATCACCAAACTGAAATTACAGAGCCCGGACGGCAAACGGCTAGCGCTCTCGTATGAGAGTGGACATGTGCTCATCTTTGATCTCGAGTCTGGCTCGTTGACGACCACCTACTCCTCCCATGCCATGGCCGTCCGTTCGATCGCATGGTCTTATGATGGACAGGTCTGCCTCCTGCTCGTGTCCTCCATTCGAGATGCGTCCCACTGAAATGCTTTGCAGCTACTCCTTACAGCGTCAGACGACAAACGGCTCATCTTGCACGACGTTCGTTCATCGGCCTCTGGAAAACCAGGCTCTGGCGCCGTTGCAACGTTCACTGGACACTCATCCTGGGTCCTGAGTACGGACATCTCTCCCGATGGCCGTCTCGCCCTTTCTGGGTGTGTATTTTCCGCACTGTGCCGCAACAACGATCCTCATGGGTCCTCTTACAGCTCGGCGGACAAAAGTATCAAAGTGTGGGACATCGCCGCACGGGCGTCGGTATCTACCCTCCAGGAGTTGGGCGAAGTATGGGCCGTCGCGTGGCGTCCAAAGCCCGCACAGACAGGCTCAGCGGGTGCATTCGTGAGTGGTGGGCAAGATGGTGTTGTCAGGTGGTGGCGTTCTGCTGGGTCGGGCGTCTAAAACAAAATACGTTGCATGCCGAATGCCGACCACATCTTGGTGTGCCTGTTCTTGGGGGGTGTACGACGACATTGATATATCTTGGTCATTGGACCATCTGGGTCGGGTTACCCGTCTTTTATGTGTGCTCCGTTTTGGAGAGTGGGATCTGTTCGTCACTACAAAGAGTAAAGACGCCGATACGTAGTCGATGCAGTCACCGGATATCAGCGTCCGTCTCGTGTTGTTAGTGATGCTGATGTGGGCATGGCATGTTGGAATTACACCTACTGCCTGGTGCATTCTTATGGGTGGCAAAGTGAAAGTACGATGCTATATCAAATTGTATTCGTTACAAAGAAAGGATACAATGTTCGGAAATACATGTTTATTGTGAAGAAGGACTCGATGTCAAACCATCTTGAGGAGCGGTCAAGGAGTCCGATGTGAGACGATGAGGGGAGAAAGACACGTCGTGCATTGATCACGTACGTGGCGCAGCTACTTTTGCCAAGTATGCTCGCCTCCTGTTCTGCTCGATAGTCCGATTCCCTACCACTCACCCTCTAAGGAAGCACGGGTACCTACAGGTAACCTGCGTAGGTATGGGCATGCCCATTGCACGCAGACACCGATAATCAGCGTCAGCTTCAGACAGACACTGATGAATGCCCAACAGTCGACGTTGCAAAGTAGCGTCTGACATCAGTGATATGGTCACCGATCTTTGGGACATTAGTGACGGTGACACCACGTATGAATGTTTTTACTTTTTGTGGTCCCGTGATTCTGATTCGTATGAATAGAATAGAGACTGTTTCACCCGTGCCAATACCATGGATAAGGGAATGTCTCTTACGAGTGGATCTGTCTCGCCGTGGGACCGAGATTCACAAAGCTTAATTGTTTCACATCTAAACGAGATTGCATATATTGATGTGAGCCTCACAAACCGGGGAAAATACGTGTTATAATGATATATACGTCGTCATGGAGGGGATTCTCTGGGAGCGTTATGCTGACTTTACATTCGAGACTCGGGATAGATTCGCTGCTTAGGACAGGTTCTTGAGAGCACTGGTTTCTGGCGTTAATCTTCTCATCCATACGATAGAGGCGGAGACAGCTAACAGAAGCGTCATTGTATTCTGGATCCAATCCTTTTTTGACGAGTTTCTTCGGGTCGGATGCAGCTATCGATTTGGGTATTTGCACTCGGAAAGCACGCTGAAACAAGTCGCCATAAACTAGACGGAAAAAAGAGAGATCGAAATCGAACATTGTAAGGGTGTCGGGGATGAGAAAGACAGCAAACGGAGAAGAGAAACGGAGTATTGTAGGATAATTCAGAGTGAAGTTCACGTGATAACGAGCACTTGTAAAGACGGCATAAAGATACGTTGGACTGAAAGTACTCGAGCTCTGCTCAAGCTCCCTAGATTCCGTAGTTACGCGTTGTACGCATGCACGGTGATATGGAACGCTTTATTTGTGTAGCGCATAGTTGTGTCATTACCCCCAATTGCCGTCTTCGAGCTGGTCACTGGGCATGTCGTTCATGCACATATCAAGTGGAGAAAGGAAAGCCTATGCAGAACACCTTGACGGGATATCTCAAGTATGAGCTTATGACAAATGACGCGTCATTTTCAACAAAACTGATGAAAAATGAAAAAGAGAAAGGTACGACCATCAGTTCTGGTATACAAAATACTCTGTCCCATACAGCACAGCACATGCTGTTGCCCCGGCACTCAATGCGAGCGGGATAGGATGGCGTGGGGTTCGCAGAGACTTGCGCGCGTGAAGCGTGAGATAAATGAGCGACCAGGCTGTACGTGGGCATGCGGGATGTGTTATGTTGTGGGTGGGGAGGAATGGGAAAGTAGAAATGGGTGGTATGAGCAGGACGACCACAAGAGAGAGCATGGTATGATGTGAGTGGGTGACGTCAGTTCGTGAACATGACACCTAGTTAGAGACATGCCTGTCGCAATTCCAGCCCCGTTCCGTGCATCCCCAGAAGCAAACGCCCATGTCGCGACGCCAAACGCGAGTGAAAATCCCACACGGTGAAGGTAGGGCGGACAATACGCTTGAAGTGGCAGAGCAGCCGGCGGGATGAGTGAAGAAAGCGTAACTGGAAATAATATTGCGCCGTCACGCGCACTAATTTCATAGAGGGTGACACGGCATGTATGAAAAACTTACAGAGCGAGGCAAGTGCGAGCGCAGGTGTTCTTCATCAAGCCACAGGAATCCTGGTCAGATAGCGTTGCCTAGATGGAACGACAAAAGACAGAGACTGAACTTGGATCGCGCGTATGGCTGCAAGTAGGCAAATGAGCCTGTTGCATTCGTTGAGGTAGCATCGCCGCTTTCTGGAGTTGAAGTGGAGGATATGCCATTTTGTTGCTGGCTCATCCTTTCGGGGGTGTTAGTCACAACACTAGTACCAGTAGTACTACTAGACTGGTAGTAAGTCGTTGATTTACTACGTCGGAACCATTCCGTGGGAATCCTGGGTACGGCCCTCGACCCGCTCGTACTACATGCCGAGAACGATCACTATGCCCAGATTTCCCCAAGATGTCTATGCAAGATTGTTGTTGTCTCCTAGAGGGTACCCTCTATGGACTCCTGAGCCAAGCAACGAGTTTTTGATGGAACGCCGAGAGGGTCTCAGAATTGGTGATGTCGGCGGTTTTGAGGTCTTTTTTAACAAATGCCTATCTCGAGATCATCCATTTCATCGTCGTTATGGAGTCCCCGAGGACTTTACCTGCATCGATCAAAGTGAATTGGACATCAGGACCATTCCCAACGCAGAGAACCCTGGACGTATAATCTCATCTTCTTCCGTAGTGGAGGTCGGGACGACCGAGTTGTTGAGTGGTGCTTTTGTTGCCTCTGAAAGTCCATCCGCATTAAATTAAATTTTTCAGAGACCCGTCGGATCCTCTAAGCTATATATTTAGCCTGTCCACCAATGAAGGCGCACTCCTTATTCTTCCAAGGGGTGCTGAACGATTTGAGCTCCTAAATGATGGCCTTCTCCTAGAGCAAGCAAGTCAACATGGTGTAGAGTGGTACAATTATGCCGTGAACCGTCGTCATCGGATCATCAACCACGACTCTCTCTATTTGATCACTGGGATTTACAAAGCACGCTCTTGGTCTGTCGCGGCATTCGAAAGCACCACAGGAAAAGAGCACTATACAGCTCACTTCAAGCAGGTAGATAGGACTAATGACATGCCGACGTACCGCTGGAGAACTACACGTCCTCTGGACTGGCGAGTTGGGCCTGATGTCGACTATGGCATTCCAAACCAGGCCGTATTCATCCGCGGATTCAAGATTGCAATACGGAGTGGGTTCTTCGGCAATCGATGGATCAGCGTCGAGGCAGATGCCCCATCTACCCAACCCAACTTTACGAAATGGACCACTGCTACTCCAAGCAGCTCTCGACTACGTGACAGTTTGAAAAGATTAACAAGGAGCCGAGGGAACAACACCCCCAAGACTTTCATGCATAGCGAGAGTGTAGCTGACCAAAGCGAACATCCATTTCATGCCCTCCTGATCCCTAACGAGAATAATAAACTGAGTGTTGAAATTGAGCGGGTACCAGATATACCCCCAGTGTGCAATCTTATCTCTATGTGCGAGTTTTCAATCCTGACGGCCCTGATAGGCATTTCATCCCTCAGAAATTATCAATCAATACATGCTTCGCAAGGTCGGTTTCACTGCGACGTTGTAGATGTGACCGGATAAAGTCTTCTGTTTTAGGAACCTTCTGCGACAATCACAATCGCGCACGACAATCATTGGATGTCAATCCTTGAAGACGCGAGTGAGGTCTTCGGTTCGTGATTCACTGGCCACGTCCGGAATCTTGACCCCGATGTCCTAGAACCTCCTTGTTCCCGGGGATATGGAAACCCGCCTCGAGACAATACTATCTAAGAATTACCGAATAGTATCACAAGAAGGCAAGCACATCTTCACCGTGTTATCACGATTACTTACGTATGTTCTTTGTAGGGACTGTACATTTGGAGAGAAAAAGGTCCGTTTTTATCGACAGAAATATTGTTCATAAGATTGAGCATGGAATATCGAACCGGATGTATTACAAGACTACGTAACCACCGGAGTGCCTTTCGGGAAGGTCATGGGCACGTCATCCGGGGAAACTGGGGCCAGTGGAGACACTGCTGCGGAGAACACTAGCAAACGCAGTTTTCGAATATATGCGAACGAGATGGATTCTTGGATGAATACAGAGATTCATCATATCCAGGACGTTGCTTCTCATGTTAGAACACCCTCACTTAGCAATAAAGAGTCACCCACAGAATCTGTGCCAAGTCCTATTGTCGTACCTCCAAAATATCGCAGTGCGACCCCTTCCACATCCATGCTACAAACTAAATGGCCGAACAACTCCGAGGTATGCTCGAAATCGTATCCTGTGTCCATCAATGAGTTGACCTACGAAGTACCGGCGTAATATTATCTTCTGCGGAGAAATAGGAGCAGGAAAGGGCTCCACCACAAACCTCCTCCTTCAGCCTGGTATTTCTGCCCCCATTCGAACGACTCGAAATCCTGTACACGCACCATCGTCAGTTATCGGACTACCCTAGGTGGCGTTGAGTACAGGCTATGGGACACTCCTGGTCTTGATGAAGGCCGTGGCATTTTGCAACCCATTTTTGGACGCAGCGGGGAAAAGACCTCAGAAAGTTCCTCTGGGAAAGACATCGTTAAAATGAGATCGACCTCCTCGTGTACTGCGTTCGTGGATCGAGGGCGAACACAGCGATGGCGAAGCACTATGACCATTTTTATGCCATCACTAGTCAGTTGACTTGCCCGATAGCCCTTGTAGTAACCTTTCTAGAGAGGGAGAAGAATATGGACGACTGGTGGAATAGAAACTCTCCTAATCTCAAGGAGCTCAAGATGGAATTTGATGGTCACACTTGCATCACTACCCTTTCAGGGCATCCTTGATTAACCGAATCCAAGGAGAAGCTCGTCGATTTGATCACTAGGAACCATCGGCGGGTCTCAGCGAATCTCATTCTGACTTCTCCACTCGAAAGCCAACCCTTTCTGTGTCACCGCGCAACTTGAGGGGAAGGATTTCAGGTCTTTTCAAAGGGAAGGACAGAGGCAAGGTTGATGACGATGTTTCTAGGCCTCCCAAAAATGATCATTCAAGGCCTCACACTGCTTCAAGTCCCTCAGTAAGGAATCCGAGTTTTCACACAGCCAACTTTCGAGGGGATTCAATGCCACCAAGTCCTACTGTTACACCTTCGACACCTCGGAGTGTGACTACTTTTGCACATACCACGAACAGATACTGATCTCTTGGACATTAGTAACACATCACAGTCCACTAGGGAAGAAACCAGTAGCATACGATCTTCATTACATTCGATGTTCGATTCCAGGTATGATTATACTATACTTCCAGTCCCTTGACCTAGAAGATGTGAAGTCCTTACGGCACTAGTCTATCTTCTAACTCTGAAGCGCACCTGCAACCTTGCACAGACGAAGATGAAGGTTTGTTCTCGAATTCTGTTGAAGACGATGCACCCGTGATGTCCTTGTCATAGATCACTTTAATGAACTACCTTTCGGACATTCAACGGCCACCGTTAAGGGAAGAAAAGGCTACGCCACTCGGTCCGGTGCCTTCGGAGATATTTGAGAGTGCGACTTGATCTCTGGGGAAACTATTCAGAAAGTGAGGTGGATTCCAGGGCAATTGGGTCTATGTCGACTGAAGTAATCAGGTTGCGGTGAAGACAGTGAAAACAAACGTCAATGATGACGAAGACCTAAGGTCTCACGACAAGGTGATATCATAGTCTTCCCTCCCCTAACAGGATCATTCATTTTTGTTGTTAGAAGCTTCGCAGAGAATTGAAGGTCTGGGGGAAACTACGGCATAGGAACGTCGTCCCACTGCTTGGGGTGGTGCTTGGCTTCGGACCCTTGCCAAGTATGGTTAGTCCATGGTTCCGCAATGAATCTCTATCCTGCTACCTCTTACATAACCAGAGGTTAAACATATCAGAGCAGCACCGGCCGGTGGGTTTATCTGTGACTTAGACAGTCATATACTCAATCACTTCGCTGCAGCTCAAAGATATAGCAACTGGCCTATGCTATCGTACGTACCAATCATATAGCGATGATGGCGGCAACTTCTGATCGTGATCCACAGTCCACAATCAGGATATCATTCATGGTGATCTTCATAGCGTAGGCTTTGTCGCTAAATTGGCGTTCAAGGAAGAGAATCGACCATTCTTCTACAGGGCAATGTTCTGATCAGCGAGGATGGAACGGCTTGCCTCACAGACTTTGGTCTCTCGCTGATCAAAGACTTTGCGGAGACACCATACGTGGAATCCAGCGTATGTGGCGGTGTGCAGTTTGCAGATCCAGCACTGGTTCAACGCGTACATAGTCACCGAATAAGGTGACCTACCCCACAAAGCCCTGTGATGTGTACTCGTTTGGGGGATTGGCGCTCCATGTTTCGTGGTCTATTTTACTGCATGATACTTCGTCTGAGATGTTGTTGATAGGTTCTGTCTGGGAAGAAACCATATGAAGAACTTCATTCAAAGACCTTTATTTTCCTGACGGTTTTGAAAGGAGAGCGGCCCCAGATACCAACTCACGTCACCGAGTGGCACAAGTCAGTGATCCGGGCTTGTTGGGATCGTGAAGAGTCCAAACGTCCATCAGCGGATAACCTCATGAGGAAGTTCGAATCGTACTAATATTTACATCCGAAAGTTCTTGTCACGGTAGGGAACGGAGTAGTGGACGTGACAGCGGACCGTGCGAGGGAGTAAGCGGAAGGAATTCGAGGATTGGTGTTTTATGTTCGTAAGAGCTGTAAAGTACTACTTTCTAGTCATAATTTAGTGGGAGCGGGAACAATGTCAAGAAATTTGTACGTAAACTTTGTAGGCATCACGGCCGCTAGCTTGGCGTGACAAGTGCTTACCATATATAAAGTCTCTACCATATTTATAATCTCCAAATGTCGAAGCTGAAATAGGTGACACTAAGCGGTGCTCAAACTACAAAGACATATGACTGGAGGCTGCTTGATTACATGTACGTATGGACCACAAATGCTGCATAACGAGTTGGTTTGCCGAGCCAGGTCATCCTTTTTCCTGGAACACCATCCCACGCTTTAGGGATGCACTTGACATTCTAAAAGTGATCATCAGTATTCATTTGTAATGCACCCATCAATAATCATTTTCTTTGGTGACACAAGGGAAACTGACCAAATGTGAATTTGAGTTGTCAATAGGGATGGAAGATTGAGGTACACATCACAGATAGCAGGGGGTGATGTTGGGCCAGGGCTAGCAACCCATTTCAATTAGTATGCTCGTTGAATGTTTTCCGAGGCTGATACACATTTTATGCCACTTCCATTGGGCTCTGCATGTACCAAGCAGACAAACAAGAGCAATGTGTTGGAATGCGGAAGTTTGGACCATATGTGTATGGTTTAGATGCATGGGCTGTCATTTGATTCTTTCTTCTTGTTGCAGCTCACCCACAGACAATGTTTTCTTCCCCTTCTTTTCCTTTTTGATGCAATTATTTGGACAGTGTTTACATCAGGCATGTCCATGTGGGACATTAGATATACACATTCCATTCTTTCTTTCCTTTCCTCAGTTTGTCACCCACATGACAACTGAGGTATGTTATAGTTGTCAGATCTCATCTCAGATCTCGTCTTAACTTAGATCTCATCTCAACATTGAGAAACAGACAGGTAGATATTGCCAGTAGATAGATCAGAAGGTATCAGACAGATAGACATAGTCATTCAATTCATGATACTACTCATGATCTCACATCATTATCTCATATCACATATCATGATCTTGTCTATCTTAGGTATATAAACTCTGTCATTGGTGTAGAGCCTTTTTCTAGGCTTGTATATTCATTTCTTCTTTTCTATCCTCAAGAGTGATGCCCTAGGACTTAGAGTTGTTCCTAACATTATACAAGCCTTCCCTTCCTACTGCACTATCCCTCAAGGCTATTTACCCTTGAAGAGGCATTCACCCCAATACTATTTTCTTTTAACCCCCTTCCTGCACTTAGCTTCATTCAGGGTTATTCCTAGAAGCAATGTGATTATTCCCAATAACTTCTAGGAAGCTTGAGTCATTGCCCCTAAAGTGAAGTCAACAGGATAACCCACCCCTACACTACCACCATGTTGACTGCACCCTTGTGAGCAGCATCTCATAATACTATCCAGGCAGCAATGACTGGGGGCACCCCTATTGTTGCTTCTCAACTCAAAGTATCGACATCTGCTGATATTCTCAGAGCTCTGGAAAAAGCAGTGGCTACTATCAAAGTGTCACAAGATGAGGACGACTTGGACAGTTAGTCAATGACTGACAAAGGCAAAGGGTGCACTATATTGCCAACACATTCAGATGCTGATGAAAACTTTATGAAAGAGTTGCAAAGATGGGAACAACTTTATAGGTCTATAGGTCCAAAGTTCACTGGGCCAATGCCTATGATGACCACTGGTGATGATGTCTATATGTCATTGACTCCCATCCCTTCATCTAAAAAGAAGGAATCTATGAAACTTGGTAAATCGTTAGCTGCTGAACCAGAGATGTTCAATGGTGACAAGAGCAAGTACATTTAATGGTGTTAAATGATCAACTTATACTTGGATGGATCTGATGAGCAGCCATGTTACAAATGTTGTATGATACCTGCACTATGACTGCATGCTTACATGCATAAGTGCCATGACATTCTCTTTCCCTGATCACATGACCACTCTGTCCCTTCACATTAGTCATGCTCTTAACCCTTCATATGCATTACAATCACATTTTATCTCTTCACACCTTTCACAACATCACATCAATCACTCTTTCACTCTGATCACCTTACCTTCTTCATCTCTGTCATCCCCTTCAATTAGTATGATCATTAATTGAGGTTGTATCTAAATCACAACCCTGCAAGATTCTAGATGGATCTCTGCCATGATTCCCCTTTCAAATCTTTTACATTTTGTGATTAATCTTCCATTTACATTAAACCCTGCAATCTCATCTCCACTTCTTTCATTCTGATAGATGAGTTGCCTAACCTTTGACATATGGACTATATCCTTTACCCTATTAGCCAATAGCATTAATACCATATACTCTAGACCCAGTGTACAGCTTGGTCTGTGCACTTTCCTATAATGTATATAAGGGGTTATGAGTATAGGCTGTTCCCCCAGCCTAATCCACTTGTTACCTTCTCTCCTATCCTGCCCTAACAAGGTGGCCTAGTGATGAGTGCAAGTAAAGAGTGCTATTTGCCTACTGGCTCTTCATTGAGTTCCTGGGAGTGAGGCATTGGAGATAAAGCCACTCCTTCCCCCTTCCCTCTCATCAAACCATCAAACCATTTCTTTTACCACTGAACTGCCAATATATTGGCCATAAGCAAGCTTGTATCATGTCTAGTTCAGAACCCAGAACCTATGAAAGTACAGAAGACATTCATTGGAAGATAATGAATCAGAAACCTTATTAAAGATCATGTAACAAGAACCATCATTGTAACATTCTTAGATGTTATACCTGTGATCCTGAAAAGCTACCACTGCTGTGTGGATCTTATCATATTAGTTATAGCATTTTCAGATATTTAAGCCACAAGTAGCATTATGTCTCTCATTGAAACATACATTGGGATTATTCATACAGACCCATGTATCTATGGTGGCACCACCTTTGCTTTTAAGGATGGCAACCTGAAGAATAGCCACACAATTATCTAAGTATTAGAACCCTTAACCCATGGTATGCTTACAATTATGCTATCATTATTAGGAAATAGTATTAGAAGGAAGACAAAGCATCATTGCAAGAGTACGATTGCTATCAAGGACTTGCAAGAGTAGTCCTGGAGTTCATATCTGAAGATGTTCCTATCTCAGTCCTCTTCTTATCCCATCCTCCTGTTCCTGCTGTCCTAGCATTCTTTTTATCTGACTTTTTGATTAAAGCCCCATAATGTTCATCTGGTCATCTGCTGGATTGATTGGGTTGTTTGGCAGAGTAGCATAACTCTTTGGTTCTGCAACACTTGGATTAGGCTGCTTACCAGCCTGCAACCAGAAGAGAGTCACCTTCCCCATCTGAAAACCATTCCTAGCAACATATCAAGAAGAACTCATTATATCTGCATACACCATCACACCAAACTCTGGATTCATGTTGATGCTCATGATGTCATACAATAGCACAGCTGCAGAGCCATTAGAATACTGTCTGTTAAGCCTTTGTTTTGAACGCTGTGATTACTAGAATCTAGAGCATGTCCAGTTAGAAGACCTTCAATGAATTGACCTTCCTTCTGCAGACCCATCAGTGCATTCCTTGTGATACTCATTCAATATCCTGTCCTGCACTGTGATTTTTTTTGCAAAACTGAAGTCACTCTCTGTTGAGCGACCAGAGAAACACTACACATAACCCTGCCTATCTTCCATCACCATAACCTGTCAGGCAATCTGGCATCACCAACTAAATCCTTGAGAACATCCAGATGTGAGAATGCTAGGACAGTGAAGAGGAATCAGTAATGAGGAGAGGATGATCTTCATACTCCTTGGTGAACTATTGCATCACCAGTACTGCAACGGACTATTGCACTGTGCATGCTTTCTCCTAATACCAGTATCTAAGAGACTGGCATAATTATGAATGACCCTTGGGGTGAGAAGTCTGGATCTTGGATAATCGTGTGGCTATCTTCAGGTTGCCATCCTTGAAAGCTTGATCAGGGGTGCCACCTCATATCTCAGGGCAGTACACACAGTTCACCCAATGGGATCTTCTCCAAGGCCGCAGTGCAAGGAGGAATCACACAGACCTATAAAATAATATCTTCAATATGATAAGGGCAAGCAGCAGCATACACCTATGATGCCCACAGGTATAACATCATCTTGACAGTTGCGTGAATGTCTTGAGTCACATGGGATTTCTACATTGGTTAGTGCCCTCACAAAGGTGGGTGATACTTCACAAAGAATGTGTTCCAGGATGTCTTGACTGGGTCCTGTCTTGACTGAGTCCTGAGCTGGCATGACCACACAGAGATAAATAAAAGAGTGAGGAGGAGTGGTGAGACTGCATTCAGGCAATGCCTCACTCCCAGGCAGTCTGAAGACCAGGTGGGTGAATAGCTACCTTGTTACTTGTTATAGCTTAAACATCACTAGGCCACCTTTGCAGGCAGAGTAGGAGAGGTGAACAAGTGGATTTGGCTGGGGGGACACCAGCCCTTGCACAA
>JBBPJS010000525.1:0-15799 GCA_038088835.1 Singerocomus rubriflavus | reverse complement strand
TGCGCCGGAAAGGAGATGGAGGTGCCCCGGAAGAAGGTCCGGTTGGAGGAGATGGGGGGTACATCAGAGCTGAGGGAGTGTATGGAGATGTTGGTGAGGGCCATCAATAGCCATCGGGATGCGGTGAGAGGGAAGCTGGACCATCTGGTCTGTGCGGTGGAGACCCTGGTGGACCTCAAGATCACAGAGGTCTACCCAAATGACGAAAATGAGAGCAGTGAGGAGGACGAGGAAGAGAATGAGGAGGGAAACGAGGAAGAGGACGGAGAAGGGTCGGAGGTGTCGGAGGACATCTCCAGGGGTATCCATGATGTAGAGATACCATAGTAGCTCCTTTAAATGTATCCTTCATTCATCAAACTGCATTGGGTCCGGGCTTCTCCAGGTATCAGAGATGGAAGTCCGAAACAAGCTCTGATGCATGATCTAACTCCATTGCAAGTAGCCATGAGGTTTCTTTGTCAGTCCCTTTATACCCGAACCAGCGGACCAGGTAATGAAGTTTGCAGTTCTTTCGTTGTCGGTCTATCTTTGAGTCCAAGATCTCAGAGATCTCATACTCTGGTTCACCATTTACTTCAACTGGAGGCAGAGGTGATTGTGTGCGGTTAGAGATGGAGTTCGGAGCTGTGGGTTCTAATTGGGAGACATGGAAGACCGGATGTACGGACTTCATGTTCTCCAGGAGATGGAGGGTAAAAGAGAGTGTACCTGCCTGCATGATGATGTCAAAAGGTCCAAGGTTCTTTTTGGAGAGTTTCTTGGAGGGACGCATGGTACTGAAGTACTTGGCCTTGATGAAAACCTGATCACTGACTTTGAAGTCCAGCACCAGAGTTCGTTTAGCATCCGCAGGACCTTGATAACACTGCTGGGCTAGGCTGATCTCTTCATGGAGGAATGTGTGGAGGGAATTGAGGTCAATGGAGTATTCTCAGGCTCGTGCAGAGGTAAGGTCTTGTTCGGGGTGAACGGTGATGTTAGGGTGATAGCTCTTATTAGTGAAGAACAGAGAAACACCAGTGGTGGCATTCGGAGTGTTATTGTATGCGAACTCTGCGAGGGGCAGGAGTTCGGACCAGTTATCTTGCTGGTAGTTACAATAGATGCGGAGGTACTGCTCCAGTGTCTGGTTCATGCGTTCTGTTTGGCCATCACCCTCCGGGTGGTAACCGGAGGTGAAGTGGAGGCAGATGTCGAGAGCTTTACCTAGAGAGCAGAAGAAGTGGGAGACAAACTCCAAACCTCAATTGGAGATAATGTGGAAGGGGACTCTGTGCTTCGAAAAGACATGGAGGAGGAAAAGTTTTGCTAGCTCCAGAGATGTCACTTTGTCATCGGTGGGGATGAAGATACATTGCTTGGATAGTTTGTCCACGACGACAAGGATAGTGGTGTGACCAGAGGACAGAGGGAGTTGCTTGATGAAGTCCATGAAGATTGAATTCCATAGCTTCTCGGGGATTGATAGTTGCTTTAGGAGCCCATAGGGCTTGTGTCTTGGTACCTTGGCTCGGGCACAGGCTGTACAGGATGTGACGTATTCTTTTACAAAGGTCCAGATGCCTGGCCAGGTGTACTCTTGGTGGATTAGCTCTAATGTTTGGTTTTGACTAAAGTGACCAGAGAGCGGATGGTTGTGCTTATAATGGAGGACACAGAGGCGGAGATCATTGGCATTGGGGACATAAATGCAATTGTCAAGGCGTAAGAAGCCTTCGGAGTCGGTTGACCAATGAGAGTCGGAGGGTTCGGAGGGAGACATGTGGGTGGAGGAGATGGGATCGGAGGGAAGAGCGGAGAGAATGTCGTTGTGTAGGGACTCGATGTTGAACAGCATACTGGCCCGGAGGACTGGAGCTGCTAAACACAATGCCCTGAGGGATGATGCGAGTTGCTCTTGAGTAAAAACTGGGCAGAAATTCTGGGGGTTGACCAGAGTGTAGTCCCTATCCCCCTCTTTGGGATAGATGTCCTAGCATCTAGTGAGGGAATCGGGCTTTGCACCTAACTTACTGGGACGAAAATGGACGACCATATTGAACTGTGAAAGGAACTCCGACCACTGGGCTTGGCACCAAGTGAGGAGTTTGGAGGTGGTGAAATATTCAAGGTTCTTGTGGTCCATTACAACGTCGACTGGCGTTCCGGAGCCCTCGAGGTAGTGCTGCCAAGTCCAGAAGGACTCGAAGATGGCGAGCAATTTCTTATCGTAGGTGTCGTAGTTTAGCTCTGGAGCGGAGAGGGTGCAGGAGAAGTATGCTACCGGGTGGACTTCATCGTCTGGGCAGCAGAGGGAAAGGATGCCAGCGATAGCGTAGTTGGAGGCATTTGTCTCGATGATTAATGGAGTGTCGGGGACCCAGTGGGTGAGAATGGGAGTGGAGGTGAATGCGTCCTTAAGATGCTGAAAGGCGGAGCAGCAGGCTTCATCAAAGTTCCATGATGTGCCCTTATGAGTGAGACAAGTAAGCAGGATGACCAGCCCAGAGTAATCGGCGATGAAACACCAATAGAAGTTAGTGAATCCAAGGAAGGACTGAACATCTCGGACCTTACAGGGTTCAGGCCAATCGACTATGGCCTTCACCTTATCAGGGGACATGGTAAGTCTGGACGGAGAGAGCTGGTACCCAAGGTACTCAGTCAATTCGGTGTGGAATTCGCACTTCTCGGGCTTGGCATAAAGGCCGTGCTTTCAGAGGTGCTGGAGGACTTCCTGGACATGCTCTTTATGCTTTGTGCGGTCCTTGGAGAAGATGAGGATGTCATCGAGGTACACGATGACAGAGACATCAAGGAGATCTGCAAAGATAGAGTTTACGAACTGCTGAAATGCTGCAGGAGCGTTGGTGAGACCAAATGGCATGACAAGCCATTCATATGACCCATAGCACATGTAGAAGGAAGTCTTCCATTCATCTTTGTTGGTGATGCAGACCAGGTGGTATGTATGCTGGAGATCGAGTTTGGTGTAAATGCAGGTGCAGCTAGGGGCATCAAGAAGGTCAGAAATGTGAGGGAGTGGGTAGCAGTCCTTCTTTGTGATCTTGTTCAGTCCATGGAAGTCTACACAGAGGTGGAGGGAACTGTCCTTCTTGCAAATGAAAAGGACAGAAGTGGCATGGGTGGAGGAAGAGGGGTGGATGAAGCCATTGGCAAGATGTTCGTCGAGGAACGTCCAGAGGGACTCAAGCTCGGATGGGGAAAGGGAGTAGGTTGTGCCTATAGGAGGAGAAGCTCCTTCTTCCAAGTCGATCTTCAGATCGAAATCGCGATGCAGAGCAAGCTGGAATGCCTTGCTCTTACTGAAGACATCTGCGAAGTCATGGTACTCTGGGGGAACCTTAGAGAGGTTGACTGGGTCAGAGTTAACGGAGGCAGAGCGGAGGTCACTGTCAGGCAGCCAAAGCATCATTGCGAACTGCACCAAGCCTTGGAGGCGACAGGCAAGCACGAAGGCAGGTGCACTGATGAGTGCAATAGGTGGAGCCTTGCATTCGGAGAAATGCGATGTATTGGAGGGGATGTCAGAGTCAGCTGGAGGAGTGATGTCCGGAGGCTGCGGAGTTGAGCTCAGGGGTGCTGGCATGGATGGTTTTGGTGCTCGGAACGAAATACTACTTGAGACCCAGTCAATCAACAGATTGAAGTGGGTCAGCCAGTTGTGTCCCAGAATGATCGAACACAAGCCATCTAGCGGAGTGACGTAGAATGTTGTCGGAGTAATATCACCAGAGGAGAAGCAGATGGAGAGGTCAAGGGCTTGAGTGATTGTGGAGTTGGATGTTCCGTCAAACAAATGGAGAGATAGTGGGGGGACGGGGTAGGTAGAAAGTTCATGTTTATTGACAAATGTTGTATCTATGAAACAATCGGAGGAGCCTGAGTCTATCAATGCAGGGAAAGGAGAGATGTCATATGATACAAGGGAAACTGATGGCATGAGTGATTGTGGGTCTAAGAGAGCGAACGCATTGAGACAGATCTCCTTAGGTGCACAGGTGGGTTCAACACAACCTCCATCTTGTGTGGAGTCATGGAGGTTGCGGGCTATTTTTTTGCCTCGGAGGAGGCCTCCAGTTTTGCTTCCGGAGTCTTGGTTGCACGGCCCTTGGCTGCACGAGAAGTTGACTTCATGCATTCTTTAGCCTGATGTCCTGCTTGACCACAGAACATACACAAGTTGTTGTCGAAGTGGCGTTTACGCTCGGCCACTGTGAGCTTACCATCCTTGCCTAGCTTGGATGAGAGATCTGGCTTGGGAGGAGCGGAGGCTCTGAAGGTGGTGGTAGAAGCCTTGATGGACTTCCCTTTGGACTCCTTAAAGGAGCCGGAGGCAGAGGTGTCGGGGTTGGGGGAAGAGAATTTGTTGGACGCCTTGGACGGGTTGCTAGTGGATTTTGCCTGTTGGCTAATCTCCGACTTGCGTTTCCAGTAGCGGGCGTCGATGGAGTGGGTGAGTTGGCAGAGTTTGGAGAGTGTGGGAGGTTTGCCAACCCGTGAGATTTTGTCCTTGATTTGGTCTGGAAGACCATTGTAGAAATGGTGCCGGAGGGCACCTTCGCTATATCCCTGGACTTGGGAGGCGATTCTATTGAACTCAATGACATACTTGCTAATGCATTGACCATCCTTCATCGATAGGTGGTCAAGCTGGTGTTCCACATCTCCAATGGGGTCGTGCGGTCCGAAGTTCGTCTGTAGCTTCAGAACGAACTCTCAATAGCTGTCCATTCACAAGGGACGGAGCACAGGGTCTTCCATTTGGAGGAGGTCTGGTTCAAACCATTCCAGAGCCATACCTTTCAGGTATGACTGGGCGAAGGTGATCTTAGCGTGATCAGAGGCGAAAGCCTTGGGGTGATCCTGGAAGTTCAGCTCACATTGGACAAGGAAGACCTGGAGTTTGCGGGGGTCCATCCCATCAAATTGGTCCAGTTCTTGGACTTTGATCCTTTGTGAGGACTCAGGTTTCTTGTGAGAGGAGCGCATGAGAGCTTGGATAGCACTAGCCAGGCTGGCTAATGCATCTCAGGGGATGCGTTCCTCGTCATCAGAGGAGTTGGGGTTGAGATCATCCTCTGGAAAGTCAGAGCCATTGGAGGGGTCTCCTCCGGGCTTGTTCAGATCCCCAGGGTTGCCTCAATTGCTTGGGGTGTGGAATGAGAGATCTGCAGGAGGTTCTTTGTTGTCGTCCAGCTTCTGTACGCACGCTTGTGGAGTTGGGGTTTGCAGAGGGACACGCATGGATGCAGAGGGAGTGTTTCAACGAGCGGAGAAACTGTGAAATTGCTCAATGAACTCTGGGCCTCGGCGGTTGCTGCTGAAGGCGTGGAGGGGGTTGAATCGGGGGAAGGGTGGAGGATTGGCAATTGCTTGAGTGCGCAATCTGGTAACTCAAGGAGCATTGGTTGTCATAAGTAGGGATCCAGTACAAAAGGCAGTTTGAATATACTGTTAAACTCATTTCAGACACTACTCCAAGGGGAACTTCAAAGGTCCGGAGTTGAGGGGTTCAGAAGGGACTTGGCTTCACCTTATGTGGTGTGCCCTTGTACAGGATCCAGTTGTCCTGAATTTATGGAGGGTCGGAGGTCGGAGGTTGAAGGGGGTAGTAAGGAGAAGTCGGTCAACGACTTAGAGGACGAGTGGGGAGAGCATCAGATTATGTTGATATTCAAACTGAAGTGTACAAGTCATAACTACGGAGTTTATATATGGAGGGACTCGGATGACTAAGTCCAGAGTTGGGTTACAGTATGTACCGGAGGGGTCGGAGGTAAGACTATGCTGGAGTGCAGCCTTGGAGCTGTGCTCCTAAGTGAGCACTGGTATTGGAGTTCTAACTAAGCAAGAAATGAAATGTAAGGTATGAGTAACGTATGAGAATGTAAGAGGAACAGAGTCAAAGGAAATGAGTAACTACAAGTCCGAACAGAGTAAGTACAGGAGAACGGAGGAGAGATGGACCGGAGGTACAACAGAGATGGTACGGAGGTACTGGAGTAGACTTGAGATATGGGATATGACAGCCTAGGAGTGAGGCATTGCTCAGATGCAGTCTCATTTACCCCTCCTTCCTTATTCTTATTCTGTGTGGTCATGCCAGCTCAAGATATGGTCAAGATGAGTCATAGTCAAGACAACTTGAAGCCACAATCTTTGTAAAGTATTGCCAGTCTTTGTAATGGCACTAACCAATGTAGAAAACCTATGTGATGCAAGACATTATTGCAACACTCTATAGATGTGATACCTGCAGGTTGCATAGGTGTACACTGCTGGCTTCCCTTATCATATTGATAGTTTTATTTATAGTTGTTCCTCCTTGCCTGTGGGCTTGGAGATGATCTCGTTGGGTGCTGTGTGGAATGCCCCGAGATGGGGTGGCACCCCTGACCAGCTTTCAAGAATGGCAACCTGGAGATAGCCATGCGATTACCCAAGAGCCCAACTTCTTGCCTCATGGCTCAACCACAATTATGCCAGTCTCTTAGGTGCTGATATTAGAAGGATGCATACTAGGTGCAATAGTTCTGATAATACTGATGATGCAAGAGTTCATCAAGGTGTAGAAGATCACCCTTTCCTCACTCCAACTCCCTTATAGCTGTTCAAGCATTCTTTCTTCCTATGACTGCTCAAGAATTCTATTGGTGATACCAGATTGCCTGATGGGTTAGGTGATGGATGATAAGCAGGGTTATAGTGTTTCTCTGGTTGCTCAACAGAAAGTAAATGATACACACTGATTAAAGAGGCTCATAATGACCTTGGACATAAAGGTGTGTTTACTGTTCAGATCTGCTTACTTCTTAGGTTTTGGTGGCCAATGCTGATTGACAACATTAAGTGGTTCATCCGAACATGTCATGAATGCCAAGTCAGACAAACCTGAAAAGTATATATCCCTCCATCCATACCAATGGTTGGAGGCCTTTTTCATAAGGTCCACATTGACACAATGCTCATGCCAAGAGCTGATGGTTATCGGTATATTATCCATGCTTGCTATGCACTGATCACATATCCAGAATGGAAAATGCTTCAATTTGAGAATGCCACAGGAATTGCATTGTTTATATTTGAAAAGATTCTATGCTGATGGGGTCCAGTAGCAGAAATTGTGACCAACAATGGTCTGGCATTTATCCAAGCACTCAATTACCTATTAGCATGACACAACATTCACCACATATGGATAAGCCCCTACAATTCCCAAGCAAACAGGATTATAGAGCACCACCATTTCAATGTCTGAGAGGCCATCATAAAAAGTACCCCAGAGGAGGCACACTGGCATTACACTGTGCACTCAGTGTTTTGGGCTAAATGGGTCACTATTTCAAAAGCAACCAGTCTATTGCCTTACTTCATGGCATATGGTATAGAGCCCTTGTTCCCTTTTGACCTCTCTAAGGCAACATTTCTCATCCCTCTCCCTGATACTGACTGACTGACTATGTCTGAACTGATAGGTTGGCATGCATGCCAATTGCAGAAGCAATGCGAGGATTTAGAATCCATCAAGAAATGCATACTCACTGCACAGTTCACATCAGCCAAGCAGTTTGAAGCAGTGTACAAGAATCAGATCAAGGACTACAATTTCACACCCAGACACCTAGTCCTGGTCCAAAACTTAAGGGTAGAGAAAGAGCTGAACTGGAAGATGAAGCTCTAATACATTGAACCAATGATTGTTCTTTGCAGAATGACTGGAGGTTCATATGTCCTGGCCAAGTTGGATGGAATGGTATCCAAGTTACAATATGCAGCATTTCAAACTATCTCCTACCATGCAAGGTCTACTGCATTAATACCAGTTACTGATCTAACAGGATATGATGACAAAGACCTGGACAAGATGGTAAACAAAGAGGTAGAAGAGTTAGATGATGAAGACTTAGAAATGGATGACCTCAACTAATTCATATCATCCAGACCCTAAACACAATAATAAAACCAACCACATAATATTATATGATACCCATTTTCATCCTGATATTCGCCCAGAGATCTCTGTTCCATTCTAGGATTAGTCCAGTGAAATCATTCAATTCCTTTCCATCCTAATATTCATCTGAAGCTTTATATCTATTAGAACCATACATAACAAAGCAAGAAAAACAACTGAATAGTACTATAGAAATACACAAACCAAACTATCCTTCCAGATTGCAGACCACCCCTTTTTCTTTCTACATCAAACAAAACCCCCCCCCTTATATTCCAGACATACAATATACAATTCAGACTTCATCTATGCATGAGGACATCACACCCCTTGCTTTGTTGGACAAAGAACACAGCCAGAGAAGAAAGAACATACAGATATGGACTTTGGTCATTCTATTTCGAATTATACCTCACTTACTGTCATTTCTCCCACCATTACACAAATCTAAAGGGGAATAGATATCAAAAGGGACTGCAACAACAGGGACATGGATTATAGGTAATGAATCAAAGGCCAAGCCTGCCTTTCAAACTGGTGAGCTCACAGACTGCATTCCCCATCTCCATCTCAGCAGCCTTGAGTGTGGCCTGCACAGATCACACAGCAAGCTCAGTTTGAGCAACCTGATCCATCAGCATAACACTTATGGACTGACCAAAGCCACTTGCAACAGGCTGGTCAACCTCCTGCTTCCCCTTACCCTTTGAAGATGCCATCTCCAGGTCTGAGTTGACAATAACAGAGGGAGGTGAGGTCTGATAATGAGGACAGACCACTCAGGTAGACTTCTTCAAGGACTTGACAAGCCTACCTGTTGACTTGCTACACTTCTCCTTGCACATCTGACACCCTTCACATGACTACCCAGGTTTTCCCTGGCAGGGTGCCTCTGTCTGGGTGCACCTAGCACAAGGGGGGTTATGGGACATGTAGTTGTCTCCTCCCCCCATCTTCACTTCTCCCTATTCAATGGTAAGAGAATAAGTATGCTGATATGCATATCAACACAGCCATATCCAGCATGCAATAAGCACTCACCTTTTGTTTCAGACTCAATGGCTTAATCACCACCTCCACACTGCATTTGGGCTGAGCCGTGAGTCTGGAGGAACCACCTAAGGAAAAAGTAGCCTGAGTGGAGGACTCTTGTTTCTCCTTCAGCTGCTGGCAACAGTGACCCTGCCAACAATTGTAGAGTTCCCCAGCCTTACCTAGCTGTGTCATCTCATCCTCTTCAATTCAGGTCAGCAGTCCAACAGACTGTGCATCCTTCTGCACAGTGCTCAATGTTTCCTACAGATGTCAGTAAGATCAAAAAGGCAAAGGACAGCAGGATCTACCAGGAGCAGCATTCATCATACCATCCATATTTTTTGCTCCTCCAACAACTCTTCCTTGTCATCTGGAGCTGTCTTTACATGCATCAAAAGAGCTTCCAGTGTCCAGTCATATCACTCTTGCATGGTTGCCTTGGAGTTGAGCCCAGGCAATGTGGACTGGTTGTTGCAGGCAATCTTGGCAAGGAGATCAGACATATTGAAAAAGAGTAAAGAAAGGGAATAGCAATAAAAGGAGTAGACAAGCAAGGAAAGAAACAGAGGGTAGGCCACACCCTTCCCACACACAACATGCTTATATAAGCACTTGGAGCCAACTAAGGACAGTCAATATCAAAGTCCCCCATGAATATAAGGAATCAGAGTTCCTCAGTGGTTAGGCACACATCCAGACCTATGTAGCTTGCCCAATTTCTAATATCCATGTTCCCAAGTAGTCCTGCTTCTATTAAACCCCTTCAGTGAGTGATTCCCTTATTTCCAGAATTTGCTACAGTACTAGATACACTATGGACACTATGGGATACACCTAGACCTCATGCCTCACATTCATCGGACACTATTTACATTCACACATGTCCCATTTGTTCCCTCTCACCTTACTCATTCCCAGATGTCCTTTATTCACCCATACATCAATACTACCTTACTTATATAAGTCCTGAGTATGCCCGGACTATAAAGGGGTGTACATAGACTGAATATAGAGCTTTTTTTTTCTGTGAAAAAGTCATGAACATGTCAGATCTGCACCCAGTACTGCCATTTTCAAGTTTCTAGCATCAATCCATATGTCCAAACACTCAGTTCACATCATATTATCAATTGGACACTTTGCATTAGGATCTACTGCCTATAGAAAATAGGAGTAGACATCCAGTAACTACCTATTGAAGAGGATAGTAAGTCCAGATGCTCACCTTTCTTTTTCCACTCTTTTTGAATCCCTTTGGAACAAGCCTATCATTCCCTTCACCCCTTTCTACTAACTCTCCTTGTACACATCAAGAAGCTTATTTGTTTTACAATGGAAGTAAGGAAAGAATGATCTTCTATCTTCTTGACAAACTATTGCATCATCAGTATCACCTAGCACTCTTGCAGCTGGTGCATATCCTTCTAATACCACATTCTACGAGTGTGGCATAATTATGGTCAAGCTGTGGAGTGAGAAGTCAGGCTTTTGGGTAATCACATTGCTATCTTCAGGTTGCAATCCTTGAAAGCTGGTCAGGGATGCCACCCCATCCTGGGATCTTACACACAGTGGCCCAACAGAATCATTTTCAAGCCTGCAGGCAAGAAGGAACAACTAATAAATAGAACATCAATATGATAAGGACAATCCAGCAGCATATGCCTATGATGTCTGCAGGTATGACATTATCTTGAGCTTGTGATAAGACTCTTGAATCATGTGGGTTTTTACATAGTACTGATATCTTCACAAAGTGTGTTGCTTCAAGTTGTCTTGACCATGACTTGTCTTGACCATGTCTTGAGCTTGCATGACCACACAGAGATAAATAGAGAAGAGGGTGAAGGTGAGACTGCATTCAGGCAATGCCTTACTCCCAGGCAGTCCAAAAATCAGGTGGGCGAATAGCTATCTTGTTACTTGTCTAGCTTAACATCACTAGGCCACCTTTGCAGGCAGGGTAGGTGAGGTGAACAAGTGGATTTGACTGGGGGGACACCAGCCTTTGCATAACCCCTTATATATGGTATATGAGAGTGCACAGACCAAGCTGTGACTGACTATCTAGAGTATATGCTATTAATGCTATTGGATACCAGTAGAGTAAAGAGTCAGGTCCATGAGGCAAAGGTTAGGCAGGCTTCTGAAAAGATCAGAAAGGAGGAAACCTGCAGAAAGTAATCTAAATGGAAGATCATCACAAGATGTGATGATCAGGAGGGAGATTGTGGCAGAGATCCCATCAAGGGTTCTGCAGAGTTGTGATCAAGATGAGATTTTGATGAGTGATCATACCGATTAGATGGTAAAGCAGATATAAGAAAGATGTAAACATCTTGAGAATGTGGGCAGATCTAGAGATAATCAGTTAGGTGGTTGTGATTGTTATGAGAGAAAGAAAGAGGGGTTAAGATGTGGAACACATAATGAAGTGACAATGTGAGGAAGGAAAGGAGTGATCATGTGACCAGGGAAAGTCATAAAAAATAGATAGTCATGCCCATGCACTAACACATAGTATGCAGGGAGTAGTTATGCACACACTTAATGACACAAAGTATAAGGTGTGAATGTGATGTCATAACAAGCAAAACACAATATTCTGCCTATCTTTCATCACCATAATCTGTTAGGCAATCTGGCATCAACAACTGAATCCTTGAAAATGTCCATAGGAAGGAATGCTGAACAGCAGGAAAGGGAATCAGAAATGAGGAGAGGATGATCTTTATGCTTCTTGACAAACTATTGCATCATCAGTACTATCAGAACTATTGTATCTAGTATGCTTCCTTCTAATACTGCAACCTATGAATGCAGCATAATCATAGATGACCCTTGGGGCAAGAATTCTGGGTCTTGAATAATCACATGGTTATCTTCAAATTACCATTCTTGAAAGCTGGTCAGAGGTGCCACCCCATTCTGAGGTTTTCACACAGTTACCCAATAGGATCTTCTCTTATGTTCATGGACAAGGAGGAACAACTATAAATACTATTCCTGTTAATATGATAAGGGACACCAGCAACATACACCTATGTGATCCACAGATATTACATCATCTTGAGCTTGCAATAAAACTCTTGAGTCATGTGGGTTATCTTGCACAAAGTATTGATAATGAATGTCTTCCATAATATCTTGACTGGGTGTTATGAACTTTGTATGATACTTAGCACTATGACTGCACACTTGCATTGCATAAGTGCTCATGACATCATCTTTTCCTGATCACATGACCACATTATCCCTTCATACATTCACACCTTCATCCTGTCACATCTTCACATTATCACATCACTCTTCCTTCACATCATCATGACCTCACCAATCAATCTTCCATTCCCAATCACCTCCCCTTCTCATCTCTGCCCTTACCCTTCAATTGGTATGATCTCCTATTGAGATAACATCTCAATCATGACCCTACAGGATCTTAATGATTTCTGCCATGATCACTCTTCCAGATCTTTCACATTTTGTAATCAATCTTCCATTCTACTTTACTTCTTGCATTCATATCTGCTCTTCATCTTCCCACTTCATATGAATGCCTAACCTTTAACTCATGAACACAACCCTTTACCTTAGAGTCAGTAGCATTAATCATGTATATCCTAGATCCACAACACAGCTTGGTCTGTGCTCATTCTTGTACCATATATAAGAGGTTATGACAAGAGGCTGATCCCCTAGCCTAATCCACTTGTTTGTATCTCTTCTACCCTGCCTATTAAGGTGGCCTAGTGAAGTCTCAAGTAAAGAACAGCTATTTGCCTACCAGTTCTTTATTGGATCCCTAGGAGTGAGGCATGTCTGGAGATAAAGCCAATTCCCTTCCCTCACCCCCATCATATTGTTTCTCATACCACCAAACAGCCAACATAAGGCCCACAAGCAAGCTTGTACCTTGTCAAGTCAGAACCCAGATCTTGAAGTATAGAAGACATTCTTTGAAAGTACTGAATCACTATAGTATCAAAGCCCACATGATGGGATTATCATTATAATGCCCCTGATGTTATACCTGCAATCCTGAGAGGCTACCATTGCCATGCAAATCTTATCATATTAGATTACAGCATTACAGATATTTAAGCCATGAGTAGCATTGCATCTCTCATTGGAACATATATGGAGGTTACAGAATGTACTCCTGTATTTATGGTAACACCACTCTTGTTCTTAAGAATGGCAATCTGAAATCAGCCATGCAATTACTCAAGGCTTAGAACTCTTGCCTCAAGAGCCAAACACAATTATGCTATCTATGTTAGGTGATAGTATTAAAAGGAAGACAGGAACTAGTTGCAAGAATACTATGTTCATCAAGGACTTGCAAGAGTAGTCTTGGAAATCATCTTAGTGGAAGATCCAACTCAGCCCTCTTCTCATCCTATATCCCTTGTCCCTGCTGTCCAGCACTCTTTACTTTCACACATTAGGTTAAGCCCCATACCAAGATCTCTGGTCATCCACCAGGTTGGTTGGTTAGATTGGCAGCATAGCATAAATCTTTAGGTTCCACAATACTGGGTCCTGTCTTGATCAAGTAATAAGTTGGTGAACACACAGTAATAAATAGAGAATAGGAGTGGGGGTTTGAACCACATCCAGACAATGCCTTACTCTCAGGCAGTTCAAGAACCAGGTGGGCGAATAGCTACCTCTTTACTTGCTGTTCCTTAAATATCACCAGGCCACCAGTTAAGGCAGAGTGGGAGAGATAAACAAGTGGATTTGGCTGGGGGAACACCAGCCCTTGCACAACCCCTTATATACATTACAAGAAGGTGCATAGACCAAGCTGTGACCTGTGGTCTAGGGTATATGGTATTAAGGCTATTGGTAGATAAGGTATGAGGTAAGAGTCCATGATGCAAAGGTTAGGTATTCATCTAGAGAGAAATGGAAAAGCTAAGATGAATATAGTGTATACCATAGAATAGAAAATCAATCACAAAATGTGATTGATCAAAGGAAGAATCATGGCAGAGATTCCATCAAGAGTTCTGTGGGTCATGATTAAGATTGCATCTCAATGAGTGATCATACCAATCAAGAGGTAAGGGCAGAAATGAAGAAGGCAAGAATGCCTTGAGGATGTGGGCAAGAATCTAGATGATCAGTGAGGGGTTATGATATTCATGAGAGAAAGGAAAAGGGGTTAAGATGTGATCACTATGATGGATGTGATGATGTGAAGGAGGGGCAGAGTAATCACATGATCAGGGAAAGTTGTAAGGTCATAAGTGCAACCTGTACACTAGAAGAGGTCATCATTATTGCTAACACAAAGTACAATGGTGGTATTCATAAGTGTGCACAAGTATGTATGCAATGTCATAACAGAGGATAGAAGGGGTAACTTAGTTGATATTTGTACTAAGGAGACATATAGGGAGTGCAGCTCTTAAGTACAAGTGAGGTAAAGATATAAGGTACAAGATGAAATAGATAAGCATGTGGAAATGTCAAGTAACCATATGGTAATGTTAAAGAAACATATGAAGGCATCAAAGGATGATAAAACAAATGATAAGAGGATGACAATGACAAGATGTAATATACACAGCAATGATCAAGGACAAATAGATCTGGTATGGTCTAGACTGATTGCAATGAAGGAACAAACTCCAGAGTAGGAACTCCAAGGGATAGGAGGTGTAGGAGATGTGAGGGTCAATGGAGTTGGATAGAGAAGGAGCAATAGAGGTTGGAAAATGGATATAACAAAGAGGATTAAAGTGGAGTGGGAAAAAATACTGTTACATTTCTTTCCCCTACTACTCTTTTCTTTATACACTGTGACTACACTTGCATTTCTAGACTTGTATCACACCCCAGTGTATACTTCATCCTTAGTAGAGACTCACACTCAACCTAGCAACTCTGTAACTCCCCAGTCACCAAACCTAGCCACATGACCAATGACATGTGCTCAAGAGATACACCACTCATTATATGCAACTCATGTGCCTTGCATCTCATATCTTGCATCTCACCTCTAGACTATTCCTCAAGTCCTACCAAGTTACCTCAGTGGTGCAATCTGTTTATATTCATCAGGGCTTCTTCTTCTGTTCTTCTCTTTCATTCCTTGATGAGCTTCTCCTTTGTTCTGTGGTATTCACATTTGATATTTACTATTCATAGTCAACAGCTCTCTGACTGTCTTCTTATGTTCCCTCATGGCACACCATCCCCTAGTGCATGCCTTCCCACTTAGACATACCCTAGGACCTCCCCCTTCACCCAAGGCTTCTTAGCCTACTCTATATCATGGTCTATATATCCCTCCATACATATATATATACCCAAACCCCACATAGCTAGTACTCTAGCTTTGTTCTACCTTTACCTCCATCATACATGGCTCCCTTATGTAGTCCCTACACATTGTACCCTTGCTCAGTAGCTGGCAATGCAGCTGCTTGCTTTCCTCCTCATCTCAGTATTCTGCTCCTTGCTCAGCAAGCTCACTAGAAACCCTGACAAGACCAGCAGTCCCTTAGGCACCACTTAGGGTCCCAGATATGTGGACCATCCTCTCACTTAGGGCTAACTCTCCCAGAGCAGCCCATCTCTAGATAGTCACCCCTATGTTCCTAGGAGCTCCCAACATCTCTCATTATAAGGTAGGGATCTTAAACAAACCTCAAAGGTTCTACATGCAACCCTGCCCAGGCCACACATAACAAATACCAGCTGAGAAGGGTCAGAAGTTTATTGAAAGCATGCCCAGAAGAATTGAGGCAGTGTTTAGAGCAAAAGGAGGCCATATCAAGTACTAATAAT
>JBBPJS010000524.1:0-15840 GCA_038088835.1 Singerocomus rubriflavus | reverse complement strand
TGGACGACGAGTGGCGTTTACAGACAGATTGCAGACTCTCACCATTCTACCTTGACCCATTCTTCTTCTTCTGCTCTCTCAATTATGCTTTCCTGAAGGGCTTCATTACCAAACGCACGTGGAATTCCGTCCGGGTCATAATACACAATAGATGGTATCTTGGAGTTCCCGCCGACATGATCTGTAGCAGGAAAGCTTTCCACGTGATGGATATGGCAAGCCTACAAGAGTGCGTGAGCACTCACCGCGTAACACCACAGATGACTGGTGGTTCGCCTGGGTCAAGAATGCTGTATGAGACACCGCTATACGTAGTGCCCACATCGAAAGCCAGAACCAGCTTTCGAGCTGATCCCTGATATGGTTGTCGTTCCGGCATGCGTCGGTAGGGAATCGTAAGCCTGTTCGTGGGTCACTTTCAAGGGGAACGATGAACAATTCAGCCCGCGTTAAAGCGTATAAGAATGGGAGGTGATTGAATGCTGCTACCAGCACGGTGCACCCATTGCCCCTGCTCACTCTTCTGAACAACTTGCGCCGCCTGCGGCAGGATAAGGCGAGGCGGACACACAGCTGACAGCGAGAAACCCGATCAGATCTTGCCCATGTCCGTTCCATGTGGTTTCCATGACGCAGTGGTGGGCTTGCGCTTACGTCTGCTTCCCTTGCCAGGGTATACCTATACGGTGAACGGAGATCATTGAGGACCTTTCTAAGTATCCCGAGGATACACACAGATCATTCACAAGAACCGATACCAGTGTGTTGACGTTGTAGGTTAGCGTATCATCCAACCAGCAGATGCCAATACAACTCTTCAGTGATTTGAGTTTGATACTAGGTCCCAGAGAACAACCGGAGTATGAGACAACTTGAAACACTTCCGTGGAGGTATTAGTTGACATACAAGGACAAAGAGCATTCCGACGTAAAACTCTGTCCAAGTTGCACAACTTTTGCAGCCAAGTTCAATGTCATGGATGGTCAGCATAGTACATTACATAATCACGTACAAGACGATGGGACGCAATCATCCGATCAACAACGCTCGACATCAATCAGCAGTGCAACTGTCAGAAAATGGGTACCATGAAACACTCGTGCAACTTTTCCCGCAGCATATTTAGTGCAGCTGATGCACGGTTCCCAACACATTTGTTCCATTAATGCTGTGATTCCATGAAATCCCTGGTTGCACTGGCATGTCACGGCACAGAAACCGTCCATACTCTTCTTGAAACTAGGACGATACCATTGGAAAATGTGTAGGCAAATTTGCCTGCCTCGTGATCGCAACGCGTACTGATAAAGGGACCCATTCCAAGACTCATATGAAACAGGCAACAAGTTCGTGGCCAGACGCGAATACAAGGTAAAGACAAGACATCATAATCCCTGCCACCAATTGACGGCAGTAACTAGTCGTCGTAGACGACGGAAGCTGGACTTCTGTTATTGTTCTCTAGTTAGTAGAATCTAACACCGCCGCTTGGATCGTACCTCTTTTCCACGCCCTGGACGACCATGTCAGTGTCAGCGATACAACCTGTGGTCTCCCACTCGGCAAATGACGTGACGTACCATCTCATCCCAGCAGATCTGTGCTTTCAACTCAGTGAGACCAAAGAGCAGGACCACGTCAATATCAAGGCGATAATAGTTCCGCCCTCCAGAAGCTCGTTGTGGACGCAGAGAATGGACAATCTTAGACGTGTTAGCAATCACGTTACACATTCTAGTAAAACGTGCTTGTGTCCGAAACCACTCGTCAACGGTGCGCATTGCCATATTGTAACTAGACCTACCAGGTTCATCATCCACCCATTGGGGATCGGGAAGGACACCTCGATATGCCAGGATCGTCTGGTTTATTTCAGTAAAATCGGAGCGTGAGGGTCGCTCCACGAAAAATGATTGTCGGAACTCCTGCTCTTCCGACACTTGAGTTCCCTATCATAAACTAAGTAAGGAGTTGATATGAGCAAATGACCAGTACAGACCTTCGTCAGTATGGACTGGAACGCTTGAGGTAACACTGTGCACCCCGATGGTGCGGTGAATTGCATATGTCCTCTCGCTCTGTGATCGGCAAGGAAAGGAATGTATGGTATCACGCATTCTATACCGTACGTGTACCTTGATGTTCTCGAAGTGACGAGTGGATCGATGTAGGAAGACACCGCACCATCTGCGACGGCCTTGTTGCTAACGAGGCGATGAGCACGACCCAACCACGTTGTCATTGTACGCACACATGACTCGAGGGTCTGCACAAATGTACCTCCGAAAATACTGGATGTTGCTGAAGTCGGCGGTACAAGAAATCACTGGCGGCATATCCACCGACTAGAAAAGCATGCTACAAAGTACCGTAAAGCCATGCAGATAACACAACATCAAGTTTAGACTGACCTTAATTCGGATCTGCAACTTCGTTGCTGCTCGTTGCTGCTCCTTGAATGCATCAGCGATGGCTTCCACAGAGGGTTCAAAGAATGTTGCTACGTCTTGCCTGTACGAGTATTCAAAGGTCGGTGCTATGCGCTCAAAGTAGGGAGTGCCTTACCCAGCCAACTTTATCTGACCAGAGCGAATATCATACTGAAGGTCTTTGTCGCGTACAGTTCCAAACTTGATGTATTGTGGATCATCAGCGTCGCGGAATCTCAACTTTGTAGTTTTGTCGAAAATTTCTTTCATCTGCTGGACAATGTCAGGTGCACCGTATCGCGAGTTGGCAAGCTTAGCTATCATAGACATAATGTTACAAGGAGTCACTGGAGTAACAAGGAGTACAGTACATACCCTTGAGAAACATGTGGGCTCTTTGTGTGACGAAGACTGATCCTTGGAGACGACCTGAATGGGGAACATATCAGACGATGAAGCTGGGATCCATCAGGACAACTGTTACATTCTGCAGGTGCAATTTCTTTGAATTCTCTAGGGGGGGATAGCTTGACTGAGTAGGCGCTCAAGTCGATGGTACCGCCCCCCGCATCAATAATGACGATACCCTGATGTTCTGCAACCTCCTCGACCTCCCCTTCAGGCTCGTCAAGACTAGCGATGGGAAGGTTGGAGAGCGAGTCCGACGTCAGTACGTGTGTAACGCAGAACTGAAGGCTGGCTTCCCCCTCGGTCACCAGATGAATTCGATTCGCATGCTCGTCTCCGCTTGGTACCAGCCCTGCAATCACAGCGGCGCGGCGAATCTGCTGTTGCTGTGGCCCTTCCCATCCATTTGGATGAGTGAGGATGAACTCGATGTTATTCTCCAAAGACTTCCACATAGAAGCACCACTAGCGTGAGACTCGATGATATAGTTGCGAGTGCAACTGAAGAGATACCCCATGAAATCTCCAAGAACCTGGACAGCACTTCTACCGTGGGGAAGGGGCGGGATGTCCTCGTCTTTAATGTGAGACGACGCCAAATGCTTTGCTCGCAGGTGAAGTTTCCACCTAACAATGCCTGAGTAAACGAGGGAACAATGGGGAGTCTCTTCACTGGGCTCACCATTCGAGCTTGGTCCAATTTTCTTCTTCTGCTTGTTCAATGATGTGCTGCTATAGCGCCTCAGCGCCGACAGCTTTCATAGTACCTTGACGGTCGTAGTACAAGATGGACGGTATCTTGTTATCCCCTCCGACGTGTTCTTGAGCAGGATATCTGAACGGATCTCAGGTCACCGCCGACCGTTCTCGCACAGAGCTATGCCTACCTCGACACTCCGAGGATCTTTGGAACCTCACCAGGATCAAGTATGCAGTACGAGACTCCACTATATGTCGTACCAACGTCGAAAGCAAGCACCAACTTGCGCGACAGACCACGGTACGGTTCGCGGGAGGGCATGTTGTGAGTTCCAGGTCACTGTGCAAGGAAGGGAACTTGGAAAACTGGGAGGCGAGGCGCTGTGTGTTATCCTTGAAGCCCAGGTCACTACAGGTGAGCACGAGACAGGAATCGTGGCTGCCATGCGTCAACAGACAGGAGAATGCAATCATTAGTTGCACACACACTAGCCGCAGCAGGTACTAATTGAGTTCAAGGGGATTTTGCTGTAGTGACATGAGGAGCACCTTAACGGGATGGTCGAGGATCCAATCAATGCTCATTAAACACATTCACCATCACGTACCAGGTACTCAAATTCTTATCTTCTGGCTCCACTAAACTACAGCTGGACATACGGGGCAGTTCATGGTTACGATACGTGCGTCGACTGTTCCCAGATGATAGATCGCCCGATGTGCTGAAGCCATATTGGCGGTCGAACGGCATAGCATTTCTACCCAGAGCTACCATGGTCCGGATCACTGATCAATGCGCCTCGTGAAACAACTTGAAGCAGCAGTCCGGACTTTGTGAATATTTGAACTCCAGGTCTTCGTGAAACGATGCGATTTTATAAGTTTGAAGTGAAGTGATAGGGGGCATTGACCTCTACACGTGACTCGTTTCTCTATACGCTGCGTAAGTACATTACATGAATCACCAACAGAGAAAGAGCACAAGACGTAAAGAAATTCTCCTAGACAATCTACGTGACTCTCTACACTCTACCGTACTAGCTTCAGGTCACGATCTTTTCAGAAACACGGTGTCTTCATATACAACCGATGCGGGACTCCTGCGCGAGTGTAAAAAAAATATAAGCAAAGGCCTCCGACGACATTCACGATCCAACGTTCTTACCTAACTTCCACACCCTGGAATGACCAAACAAACACTTGATGAGTGACACGGACAGTATTCACAGGTCCATGCAAAGACGTACATCGTCGTACCAGCTGATCTGCGCCTTGAGTTCCGTCAACCCAAATAGCAGCACAACATAGAACATGATGGAGTAGTAAGTTCCTCCGCCACCAGGAAGGTCATGGGGTTGCATGTTCCGAGCAAGCTTTGACGTGTCCGCACGTACGGAGCACAATGTTGTGTAAACATCTTTCACAAATGGGACAATAAGTGATTTTGTAGTGACAAGGCATCTTACCGCGCTCTATGTCCATCCATAAAGGATTTGAGAGGAGTCCTCTGTATGCTAGAATGTCTACATGAATACTACTACAGTGGGACAAGTCAAACTCTTCGATGATGAAGGGTTTCTTGAACTCTTGCGTCTCGGAGACCTCTGTACCCTTTGTGGCCAAGCCTGCTCTATCAGTGGACGCTGGAGGAGGCACGATAACTAACTTTTCTAAGGATGGACTCGAAAGCGTGGGGCACTTCAAGATAACCAGTCACACCTTCAAACACACTGTCCATCCTTGCAACATGCTCAGGGTCGTGTTCGTCATACAACGCGTTGCACTCGGTTCCATAAGTGAACCTTGCAGCCCGAGATGAGACAAGATGGTCGATAAAGAATGAGACGGCCCCATCTGCCACGGCTTTGTTGCTAGCAGCAATCGTCAGAGGAAATGACGCATATATCTATAAGGAGACTTACACGTGTTGACGAGGGCGACAAAAGGTGATATCAAGAGTGTTCATGTGTTCCATGAGTTTGGCATATAGCCAGTCACTCGCGGCGAAGCCACCTACTAGAAACACGCTCTGCTCATAGCGATGGACGCATCACTCCATGAGAAGAGGACAAAAACTTACGGTAATTGGTATCGAGGCAGCTGATCGTTGTTGCTCAAAGGCTGCAATAACCTCTTGGACAGAAGGTTCGAAGAGTTTGGCCACATCTTGCCTGAATTTTTGATAAGACGAGTTCCTTTACATGTGATGACACTTACCCAGACAGCTTGAGTTGGCCAGATCGAATATCGTACTCAGGATCCTTGTCCCGCAGACTACCAAACTTGATATATTGTGGCTCGTCCGCGTCTCGGAACCTCAATTTAGTGGTCGTGTCAAAGATCTCTGTCATATTATACAGGCTCTCTTCACTTCCATATTGTGAATTGGCGAGTTTCGCTGATAGAGGGATATCAGAAGAGTGTGCAAACGGAAATAAAACTGACCCCTCAGGAAAGCGTGGGCACGATACGTGATGAATACGGATCCCTGAAGTCGACCTATTTCCCCGGTTCACCTTCAACCAAAATACTTCAGGCATGATGTGAACTCACACTCGGCAGGCGCAATTTCCTTGAACGACGTGGGGGAAAGCTTCATGGAATATGCGGACAGGTCAACCGTTCCACCCCCGGCGTCGATAATGATGACACCTTGACGTTCCGACTGCGATTCCTGTTCTATCTCCCCTAATTTTTCACCCGAGTACAACATAGGCGTTGTGTCAAATGCGTCCGAGGTTAGCATATCGGTAGCGCAAAAATGAAGACTTGCTTCTCCCTCTGTGAGGAGGTAGATCCGCGACTGTCCCTCTTCCCTTGTAGGAACGAGTCCGCCAAGCTCCGCGGCATATCGAATTTGCTGTTGCTGTGGACCTTCCCATCCATTTGGGTGGGTCAAAACGAACTCGATATCGTTTTCAAGCGACTCCCAAAGACAAGTGTGAACCTCCGTGATATACGCTTTAGAGCACCTAAACAGGTAGCCCATAAAGTCGCCTAAAACCTGCACGGCTGTCTTTCCTTCGGGAAGGGCGGGAATATCAGCATCTGAAAAGTGAGATGCTTCGAGGTGTTTTGCACGGAGGTAGAGCTTCCACCTGGAGTACATCAAATATCAATAGCAACGACAGACAGTAGAAGTTCCCTCACCACTCTAGTCTCGTCCAACGTTCACGTGTGGCTAGTTCAACAATATACTTCTGTTGGGTTTCCGCACCGACTGCGCGAAGAGAACCCGTCTTGTCGTAGTACATAAGGGATGGGATTCTGCTATCGCCACCAGTGCTTTCTTGTCCCGGGAATCTGTTTAGAAGGTCAGAATACCATCTCCAATGCAAAAAAAAATCTATCTCTCACCTCGATACTCCGTGTATTTCCGGAATCTCGCCTGGGTCAAGTATGCAGTAAGAAGCTCCACTAAACGTGGTGCCGATGTCAAAGGCCAACACCAGTTTGCGGGATAAGCCTGTGTACGGTTCCCGCGTAAACATAACGTTCACTGGTACAAGCGAGTAGGGTACGTGGGTTAGCTAGAAAACCATGTCAAGTTTAAGATTTGGGCGTGCATGCGTTCTTCCTGATCTGTGTCACACCAAATGGGGGCAGACCACCACCCACATTGATTGGCTGAGTCGTTTATGGGTGCCAATGTAACCCAAGGCCCTGAGAGGGGCAGGTACAGGTGCCCTAGCGATAAGGGTGCAGAATATTGGATAAGCTTACTATGTCCTCCGCCCCGTAACGTATACCGTTAATGTGCTTTAGCCTAGGTGCTGCGCATGGCATTCACGCTCCTGTGGCTGCGCGTATTATAGCACACCTATGGATTTTAGACCCAACTATTTCAGGAACAGATGCGTGTGGCCTTCATGGGGCACAGGTTGTTCGTGGCCAACACGAGTAACGTGGGGATTACATTCCAGGAGATGGTTGGTTTACGAGAGAGACATGAGAACTTGGACTCGGGCCACCCTGCATATCGAGTGGGGTGGAAGTTGGCATGCAGTGGTTCCACAAGTCGATATGATAGTCCAAGACTTGGTCACGTGATCGTATCACCCTCATCATCATATTTTCCTGGCTTCATGGGGTGCTGCATGTCCAACGGCACACTAGCCTGGACTTCTGAGATCCCTGAATCGAACAATGGGGCAGACGCGTGGTTCTAACTCAAGCGGAGCTTCGCAGCATGCACCGCGGCGATGAAGCAAGAAAAGAGGGTACTACAGCAAGGCTGCACCAAATGACTATGTTTGCTTCCCAGGCTACTGTTACAGTATCAATGTGTATCAGTATGATAGGCGAGTACATCACACTTCTCGAAACTTTATTATGCGGTATCATCGTATACCAACACTGCTGGGGTCCTTTTGCGTACCCCCGTCAGCTGGCGTGTCCAAACCAGATGTTGATATTTGGTAGAAACTTACCGGACTTCAGTCCCCTTTTGTATGACCGTAGACATTGAGCTCAACACTCCCAGGATTCACAAAATCACTCACATTCTCCATCCAGCTCACCAGTGCAGTGAGCTCTGTCAGTCCGAACAACAAGACGACCTTGATTTCCAACGCGTAATACACCGATCCTTCAGTGGACCGTCGTGGCAAGAGCGACTTGGCCAACTTAGTAGTGTCTGCGCGCAGAGTACATAGCGTCGAGAATTGATCTGTGGCATGTCCATTCAGGCAACGCCAATGAAACGTGTACGACACATGCCTCGTTCGCTGTCCGTCCACACCGGTTGGTCCAGGGGTCCCCTATAGGACGTAATAACAATATCTAGAGAGTTACATGCCATTTGAGAAGACCGACGAATAGCAAATGTCTCTTGGAACTCTTGCTCCTCGGAGACATGTGTGCCCTTGCATAGCTCACATTAGCACGAGGGAAGACGGGACTTCGCCTTCGGTCAGCTTACCCTCGTCAGGATAGAAACAAAGGCGTTAGGAAGGGCGAGTTGGCCAGTCGGCCCGCGGTAGATGCTCTTTTGTCTCGCACGATGTTCACCGTCGGACGGGTTAAAAGGCACGCTACACTCGGTACCATACGTCAACTTTGCAACCCTAGAAGAGACAAGGTGATCGACGTGGTAAGATATTGCACCATCAGCTACAGCTTTGTTCCTGATCCTGAGGTGAGCCTGTCGTCTATACACCGTCTTGGAAAACGTACACATGACTATCAGGCCGGCAGAGGGTGATGTTCAGGGTTTCAAAATATCTTCGAAGACTCGAGAATAACCACTCGCTTGCGGCAAAGCCCCCTACCAGGAAGACAGACTTGAAGAGAGTCGAAAGACGAGCAGGATAAGCTATAAAATCTATCTTACCGATATGGGATTCGGAGATGCCTGTTGCTGCTTCCTGAACGCATCGATGATCTCTCTAATAGATGGTTCAAAAAGGTCTGCCACGATCTTTCTAGAGCAATATCAGTATGCAGCCCTATTCGAAACAACCAACTTACCCAGAGAGCCGAAGCTGGCCTGAACGTATGTCATACTGTGGATCTTTGTCGCGGACAGTACCAAACTTTATATATTGGGGATCTTCGGCATTGCGGAGACGGAGTTTGGTCGTCTTGTCGAAAATCTCCGTCATCTGTTTCAGTATATCTGTGTTACAATACTTTGAGCCTTCCAGTCTCTCTGTGAATATCATGAGCGTCGGCATACCAACAAACTGCGTCTCAGAACCTACTTCTGAGCATAGTAGCGGCTCTCCGCGTAACCAACACCGACCCCTGCAATCGACCTAGCAATTGTTAGACTAGACGATACAATTGTCGTGACTGCGCACTCACATTCAGCAGGTGCAATCTCTTCGAACGATGCTGGAGACAACTTCATCGAATACGCACTCAGGTCAATCGTTCCACCTCCGGCATCAATGATAACAATGCCCCGCTGATGTGGCTGCTCTTCCTCTTGCCCAGGATGCTCAGGAAAAATGATAGGCATCCTTGACAAGGCCTCCGACGCCAGGATGTTCGATACGCAAAAGTGCAGGCTCGCCTCTCCCTCCGTCAGCAAGTGAACTCGGTCCTGACTCTCGGGCGAACTCGGAACGAGACCGGCCAGTACAGCGGCACGTCGAATCTGCTTTTGCTGTGGTCCTTCCCACCCGTTCGGATGGGTGAGTACATACTCGATATGGTTCTCCACTGATTTCCAGAGATTCGTACCATGCGAATCTTCAATGTACTTCTGCGTACAATAGAACAAATAACGCATGAAATCCGCCAGAACATCGACAACCGATTTGCCAAACGGAATAGGAGGGAGGTCATCATCGGCAATATGAGAAGCGGCCAGGTGCTTTGCGCGCAGGTGTAACTTCCACCTAGACAATTTACCAATCCATCATTTTAGGTCATACAAACAGTTGACACTGAATCGCACCATTCAAGCTTGACCCACTGCTCGTCCTCAGCTTGCTCGACTATATGATCTTGCAATGCCTCTGCACCGAAGGCACGAGGAGTACCATGCTGGTCGTAGTACATGATAGATGGTATCTTACAATCGCCGCCTACATGCTCCTGTGCTGGATACCTTTACACACAACTTCAGTCGGCGTCAGGCTCAAACGTGGCCCAGCACGAGGACGAACCTCGTTACACCCTGGATCTTTGGGACTTCACCTGGGTCCAGAATGGCGTACGACACACCGCTGTAAGTTGTGCCAACATCGAACGCAACAACAAGTCCGCGTAAACGGCCTTGATAAGGCTTTCGGGAGAGCATCACTCGAAGAATTGAATAGTGGGCAGGGGTCGGCAGCCAAGGTTATGACGTAATCGAGACCGCTGGCGTCGCTATGAGACAGATAGTGCGCCCAAGACGGCTCGGGCAGATGTGAGTGGGCCACGTCCCTCAACGGCCTTTTATCTGATCTCAACGCGTTGCAGGGCATGAAACTGGATGTTGAGGACGGCATTCATTATCGTCACAGAATTAAATGTAATTGCCTTCGATCGCCCGGTGGAGTGGCCCTATCGGCCGTGCGGTGATTGATGTGAGGAGGGTAGTTTACGCTAAAGTGCTCGCCGCGACATGACAACGGTCCAGCAGCGCCCACAAATAAAATGAAATACGCGAGGCTCACCGTTCTCGGACGGCCCAGGAAACGCCGACACAACGTGTTTGACGACTCGTCTGTTCCCAGGAGGAAGGTGCGGCCTCCTGACGAGGGCGAATGGCTGCCCACATTCCCGAGTCACACACGAGGTGTGTCAAACACACGCCTCCATAGCACCCCCGCCACATGGCCGCACCAAACAACCGAAGCGCTTCAAATGGACCGACAATCGCTAGTACCACTTTGTAGCGAACGCCATGAACTTGTCGACTTTTGCTTTCACGCCATCCAAATACTGGGTCTTTCCTATCGCATTCGCGGGTCTACCTTGGGTTTTCTGGCGCATCATGCCCATCAGCATATCCCGACGAATCAAAGACTTTTTCCTGACAAGTAGAAGGTCCAGGGAGGAGGAGGAGAGGGAAAGAGCACGAGAGGAAAGGATAAGGAAACTCGAGGAGTCGGTCGAAGGGACAGCCAAAGAAAACCGAAAGCTAAAAGAGGAAATCACTCAATTCAGGGCGTCCCACCAGAAAGCCGTGGACGAGTGCACTTGCCTTTCGCAGTCGCTCAAGCGGGAGCAGGAGGCCAAGGCAGCGACACAGCAGTCTCTGCGCAGAGAGGAGGACGAAAAGGGCAAAGCTGTTCTGCAGAACCAGCGACTGACGGCCGAGCTTGGCGGTCTCAGGCGTCAGTTGGAAAGCAAGGACGCTGAACTCAAAAACCTCCGAAATGAGCTGCAACACTCGAAAACGAAACATGACGAACTCACCACTCTCCTCGAGGCCCGTAGTCGCGAACTAAAGGGTGCTCAAGTCTACCTCACAAAAGCTGATACACTCTCTGGTGCCGAAGTTATTGCTCTGGTCGAGGCTCTCAACATCGAGATTCTGCAGACCTCTGCCTTCATCTCCGATTCGTATACCTTTCAGCGCCAACCTGTGTTTACAGACGAGACAAGAGAGGCTGGTAGCCGCATAAGCGAGCTCATGGGATCCACTCTGACGCATCTACTCGGCTCTGTATTGCATTGCGAGGATCCGCTCCTCGTGCAAGTCGCTCTGCAGGGTGCAATGATCGAATTTTCGCGCTGGATTATCATGACTTGGGACTTTGACGGCCTCCAAGCCGAGCAACCACTCGCAGAGATCTATAGCGACATCCGTGAAACAGGTGAATCCCATCATTTCAACGTGTTACTTACTCTGACGACAGACATCATAGAAACGCAGGCAGTAGGCGGTCGCTGGCGCGCCTTGACACGTGCACATGCACAAAAGGTGGCCCTGCAAGAGGGTGATCTCCACGCGACGATGGTTGCTCATATCTCCGACACGCTCGTCGCTATCATCGTTGCATCAGTATGCACGAAGAACTACGATGAAACATATCGCACGTTTACGCAAAAGTTTGGTGAACGCATCTCTAACATTGTCAATATGGCATCACGGTTGAATAAGGCGATAGGTGAGGAAGTGACGTCGGCTGACTTGTGGCCCACCAACACGACTTTGGGTGAAAGGTTCGACAAGGCTATTATGGAAAATTTCGAATCAGAAGGAGGGGACTTGGAAGAGAAAGCTGTATTGTGCACGACTGCACTAGGTCTGCAGAGGTCGGAAAAGATAGTACGGGGAGATATAGTCGAGTTCAAGACGACAACTCTCCTGAAGCCAAAGGTAGCACTTGAATCGGTAGCTGACGCACTGGAGCGACACCAAGGATGATCCTTCCAGTCAGAACATTCGTGGATCTTCATGATGAAGGACAGCGTTTTTACCTATGGTATCACTTTATCATATTTACCAGTAGCTTGCCACTTGTTGATCGATAAATTATTCGTTGTAATCCATGGCGATGTTGTTTTAACAATAGAAAAATGATATATAGTAATAGGTCGTATGGGTAGCCTGGGTCATAACAACTGCAGTCCATGTTCAACTCAAAATCTGTCAAGCTGATTAATACACACACAAATAACTAGAGAGTGGCCATACTAAGAACTAGCAGGGATATCCACCGACGGGGTATCATCACCAGCACCTTCCTTGTCAGAAGTAGGAACGGTTTTCTCCCACTCTTTCAGAGCAACCTCGAAAGATTCCCAGATAGATTGACCGAGATGCACACCACCTAGTTCTCCATCATCTGGCATCGGTCCATCTTTCTGATCTTCACTTCCTGAAGAGGTGCCGTCGGGTGTGCGTATCCGTAGATGAACTATGGCACATTCTCGATACAAAGCCCCTGCTTTCAAAACCTCCTCTGGGGCACTCTCAATGGACAGCGTAGCAGCAGAAGATCGTGAGCTCTTGAATGGCGTCGGAAGGAAGAGTACGTGCAGTATCGACTGAACTGCAGCCATCTGTGATTTGGTCAACAGTCTCAAGAGTGGCTGCGTGAGGAAATAACTGAAGTAAACAGTTATTAACAGGAAAATAAGCCCAAGAACAACCTACACCACCGTCCCGAAGATGGACCGTCGCACCTGAGCGCCATTCGCCTTTAGAAGGGTTGCAATAGTATCTGCGCGACTGATTCCAGGACAAACAGAAACGGCAACTATGTTTGATTTTTGAGCCTTCTCGCTCACTATACGGACGGTTGCCTCATCCGTTTTGGGTACCTGGCCACCGGTTGGAAGGGCATCCAACACACGCTGTAGATGGCGCATGAAGATGATCGTTTCAAGAGACCTCCGACCCTCTTGCTTGAACAACGGAGCAGTTGGTGAAAGCACGTCTGTTATAGAATACGTCATGGACGCAGCTGCGTAGAATGGGTTGACGACGTTGATGACGCGGATATCACGTTCCACTGGAGCGACGAGCAGGACGGGGAGTAGCAATGTGATCATCAAAAATGTGGCCAACGAGGACGCTTGACGACGCTTTGCTAGATCTGTAGGGTCATCAGAGGCCAAGAGTGAACCTATTGGTTGGTATTCATGTGCAAAGACGATCGCGTCCAGCCGGGTTTCCTTCCCCGTGATGAACCGAGTACAAAACGAGCGGACGGAAGCTGACGAAGATAGATCGCATTCTTCTGCATAGATATGATCGTTCTTGGTCGTAGAGCGAAGGAGTTCGACGAGAATCTCTACTTCGGGATGGTCGATTGGCTTAGGGGAGAGTGCAATGATATGTGCGCCTCGTTGAGCCAAATTTTGGATCAGTGTCAGGCCGAGCGGGGAAAAACCGCCCTGAGAGACGAGCATGAAAAGGGTAGCAGTGGAGAAAGACGACAGACAACGCACCGTAACAAGGACTACACGCGTATGCATGTCACGCTCTCGGTTTGTTGTACGTCCTTGTGCAAAGGCGTGAACGACGACGATCGCAAGTATGGATACAAAGGCATGCACATAATATGATGGAAGCAACAAGGTGTTGGTCACCGCCCCGAGAATTTTGAGGACCATGGTAGTCCAACTCGAGGACCGTTGAGTCCAATAGGAAGTTCCTAGCGACTATGTCAAGATCTTCTCTTGCAAAAAAACAGACCTATGACAATAACGAGTACACGAGGGCCGTGGCCAAGGCTGAGGCTGAAGGTCGGCGCCGGTAGTAATGACGGACGAGGCGAGAGTTTCGCGGAGTCTGCCAACCACCTCGCGCTAATCAGTCGCGTCCAAAGGACTTGGTGTCGTACAAGGATAGTGAAAGCCCTATACGTCGTCGACGTCGACCATGTCGCTCAAAGTGCCCAAAGCAAACAACGTCCAGCTCTTCAAGGAGGGCTACAAGGTGCGACTGCGCGACCGTACACACAGATCGCCGCAACCAACTCATGGATCCAACGACGCTCACTACTTTATAGCATCTACAAGGGCTCGAGGATGCTGTTCTGCGCAACATCCAAGCCGTTTCGGAGCTGTCAAATCTTGTACGAACAAGTTTTGGGCCAAACGGTACGTGTGACGATGGTCGTCCATAGTTCCTTTGACTGAAATCGCGATAAAGGTCGTAATAAACTCCTGATTAATCACCTGGGTCGACTGTTCGTCACGTCCGACGCTGCGACCATCATCAAAGAGGTCGAGGTTGTACATCCAGCTGCAAAACTGCTTGTGATGGCATCGCAGGCACAAGAATCCGAGGTCCGTGCAGCCCGTCCTGGACGCCAAACCACATTATTCCTGACCACACCTAGATGGGCGACGCAACCAACACCGTGATCATCTTTGCAGGCGAACTGCTCAAGAAAGCAGAACACCTTCTCGTGATGGGTCTGCATCCAAGCGAAATCACCAAAGGATACGAGCTCGCGTGCACGAAAGCGCTTGCCGAGCTGGAGAGTGCGTCCCTGTTCCAGTGTCGTGTGATTGAGTCTAATGAACAGCCTTCTAGATCTATCTACGTCTAGCCTTCCCTCTCCATTCACACAATCCTCCCTCGCAGAGGCACTCAAGCCTGCCATTGCATCAAAACAATATGGATTTGAAGACACTCTGTCCGCACTGGTCGCAGAGGCTGCACTGGCCGTCATGCCAAACAAGCCAAAGAATTTCAACGTGGATAATGTGCGCGTCGTCAAAATAATGGGAGGAAACCTCTCCAATAGCCGTGTAGTACAAGGCATGGTGTTTGGTAGGGAACCGGAAGGCATCACTCAAAAAGTCATCAAGGCCAAGGTCGCCGTCTTTACATGCGCCCTCGACATTTCCCAGACCGAGACCAAGGGCACCGTTCTTATCAAAAATGCCGACGAGATGCTCAACTTTACCCGAGGGGAGGAGAAACACATGGAAAAGGTCTACACTTGTTTCCCTTTAAAATATCCATCTTCGCTGCGTTCACTCATCCTTGAACCTACCAGATCTTCAAAGAGATCGCTGATTCGGGTGTCAAGGTCATCATCGCCGGATCCTCCGTCGGCGAACTTGCCCTCCACTATCTCAACAGACTCAACATTGCCGTTCTCAAAGTCCTCTCCAAATTCGACCTCCGCAGAGTAAGCCGCGTCGTCAACGCCACCCCACTCGCCAGGGTCGGCGCGCCCACCCCGGAAGAAGCCGGCTACGTCGACGTCTTTGAGACCACCGAAATTGGCGGCGACCGCGTTACGGTTCTCAGACAGCTGAGAGAGGATGAGGCGGGGTACGATCCACGGACCGAAAAGTCGCGGACAGCGACCATCGTACTGAGAGGTGCGACGGCCAATCATTTGGACGACCTAGAGCGGGCGATCGACGATGGGGTCAACGTCATCAAGTCACTGC
>JBBPJS010000523.1:0-15849 GCA_038088835.1 Singerocomus rubriflavus | reverse complement strand
CCAGATGTTCGCTCACGCCAGCCTCTCCACTCTCTCCGCTTGTCGTTTCGACCGTTTCACCAACCAATATGGCCCGATCACTTGCTGCCCCTCTGTAGCATTGTTTGTTAGACAAGTGCGTATTGTACATGCATGCAACACAATACAGTCTATGAACAAGCTATTGTTCTAGAGGGCCATTCAGTAATGAGAAAAAAGAAGAACATTCGAACAAGACTCGAATGCGCCTTGCGGTCCAAAACTTGTATTGCATCACGCAAACGATCACCCACAACGTAGCGCTTCGCTGCTTGTGTCAAGTCAAATCTCTTATACTCGGCGAGATTATCATACACCCTTGGATTGGAATAGAATCAAGAAAAACGCGATCCTAGACGCACTCTTCGAAGTGAGCAAACTCATCTTCGAGCTCACCGATGACGCGAGTGAGCACAGTCTGAAGTCGAACACCGACCAGACCTAGTGTACCGCCATTCCTTGTTGATCATGAAAGGATGACCAGTGCTATGGCCAACCCTGCGTGGGTGGTCAGACTGAAGTCGCAATTCAACACTCCCGTCCTGGTCGTTATCTGGGGCTTGATGCATTTCTCGGTGACCGATGGTAATAGGAATGGTGATAACCTTTGCACAAAGTCGTATTATAACAAGAGAAGAACAAACGTTTGATGTGCCGTCCAAACACACAACCTCATCCTCCGCTTTCTTCTATAATGGGCAAGGTCGTCCTGGTTGGGAACGCAATGCTGTGACCGTCATTTCTTCTCAATGTATGTCATCCCCGGAGTGGATTACCAACAGGTTCAGCGCAGGCACGAGCACCGCGACCTACTTCCAATCTTCATCATCTTGCTCGAGACTGATCTTTGGGAATGGTGGCCAATGGTTAAGTAGGTTTCTTGAAAGGGATAAACCTTTTGTGGTTGCTGCTGGTATGGATCATGCAACGGTGTAGGTGCGAATGAGGCCTGGGATTCTGGGAGATGATAGCCCTGGTTGCCGTCATACACATCATGTTCGTACCATGCTAGATGCTTGCCATTATAATCGTATTGACCATGTTGTGATTGGCAAAGCTGATGAAACGAATGGGTTGAGTTGGATAGGTGTTGTACTCGTCGTTGTAATGGATGTGTCGTGCCTCGTCCGCCTTGTTTCTCATTTGTGCAACCAACTCAAGACGTCAGACTGAACACTGACATACCATATTGGACATGTCTACATTATCCAACCAAACTGGAACCTTCATTCAAGTGAAGATATTTAAACTGAGTTCTAATGTGTGAAACCTCCTTCCTGCTTCCGTTCTTTGACTAAAGGAGTCGGGGAAATATTGGGGCAAAGGGACCGCTACAATGAATGTAGTCGGAACGCAACAGCATTCCTTCCTTTGACTATGTCAACGATACACTGAACACTACGAGTCACCACTTCCTCCCCCTACATTAACAACAGCCCCAGATTTCATCTTTCCCTCTTTACTGCACTCGCGTTTCCTTTGCCTGACGAGTCTTGCAGGATAGGCGAGCATCGGGAGGACGACCGACGGAGACATGCTGACGAAGACAAGACTCGTAGCAACCGCAGGGGATCTAGATAATGCAACCAAACCAGCAATGTGAACAATGACAAAGCCAATGTTAAGCAGGGCAAAGAGGGCGGCAAATGGTAAATATCTGATGAACTCGGCGCATTCCTGCATGGGCAACATCAGGGCAGCCATGTCAGAGATGGGTGTCATGTCTGAAGAGACATATACCTTGAGCTCCAAAGGTGAGAGTCGACCATAATGGATGTGAATGTTCTCGGCCATGAACAGGAAAGACAGTAAGCACAATATAAAGAAGTGGCTGCCGTTGACAAGATGTATGCTACAGGGTATGGTGAGCCAATGATCATGAAAGGACTCGGGCAACTCTACGTGAATGAGCTACGGAACTGTGATGGTTGTGAGGATGGGCATGAAGAGGTATGGAAGGTACTTACTAGCTCGATCGACCAGCCTATGCGATCGTTGATCACTTGTTTGACGTCTTCAAAGTCATCTGATGATCGCATCATATTGTACAGGGTAAGTCCGAGTATGTGTTGAGTGAGAGCATGGAACATCTTTGAAATAGATGCCCCCATGTTGAAGATATAGGTGGTGGGGTCAGTTACTGGTGGGTCATCTTAAGTAGAGCACCAGAGGGTGGGATTTCTCTGTTTCAATGCACATTGTGCCATCGATTCTTGCTCAACCGTGTACTTTGGGTGAGTAGCCTCGTTGGCGGGCAAGTCTAGAAAATTTTTTTTTGTCCACCACAATTATGTGGCTGTGAGTAGGCAAACAATTTTCGCTCATGGATAAACTTTTCTTTATAGTAGAATACACTGGATGTGTAACCTGCAAACAAGGTCTTTGCCATAGTATCTTTATTACTCGTTCACATAGCCTGGATTCCCACCAACACATGGGCAAGAGCACCGTGGCACTTCTGAATCTTCCTTTTTTTTAATTTCTTTCCGATGTTTCGAACTGCAGCTAGGCTTCAACCTCTACATATCGAGATCCCGTCTCCAATCTATACACTGCATAGTCGGTCCCTCAGAGTTGCTCGGTCATGATCGGTGAGCGTACGTTTCTAGGTCTCGTCTTCATCTTTCCACGTTGGCGCGATGGATATACAAGTCATCTGCGTTGCTTCTCGGGCAGTTCGCTCTCCTTGTTCACCTGTCTCCTTCCGAGCCGTGGCCGTGCACCATCCACCCGGGCCATGACTCATCCGATGGTCCCGTCAGGAGATGAGATTCATTGGGGAGGCTGCCAAGACTCATCCCGTGAAAGGTTCCGTTGCGCCCTGTTCCTCCATGATATACATAGAAACAACAGGCCCGGGAAATTTGCGCGCTTCCTCAACAAGACCGCCTTCCGCCTGGAGCACGCTCCTTTCATCCAAGGTTAAGCGGAAATTGGATCCATTATGCAGATCTGACTGGAGCTGTTGGTCACACATCACAATCATCTCTTTCACTGGCCCCATGGTAGTGGCGAACGTGTCTGGCTTGCAGTATCCCTGCGTTGCGCTCAAGTCCATGGGACGCTGAGTTGTCTCTAATTTACACACTGCATAGCCGATCCCTCAGAGTTGCTCGGTTGTGATCTCTGGTGAGCGCACGTTTTTAGGTCTGGTCTTTATCTTTCCACGTCGGCACAATGGATCAACAGGTAGTCTGCGTTGCTTCTCCAGTGACTCGGGTATGTCAGCCCTGTCGCGCTCGCTCTCCTTGTTGACCAGTTTCATCGGGTTCAGCCGCGTTTCATCTCCTTTTGAGTCGTGGCGTGCGCCATTCATCCAGGCCATGGCTCATCAGCCCCGTCGCAGTCTCCACCAGCTTAGCGCCTTCGGCCGTTCCCAGCGCTCGCCGACTCTTGTCCAGGGTTCCATCGACCTCCCAGCTGGCTCCTTCGATTCAGCGTGACCCTCTCGTCACCGTCGTCGTCTGTATCACCACTCCCTGGCTATCGCATGGTACGACCACTTGATCTCTCAACCCATTCCACCCTACTCGAATATGCCGTCTGCCCTAAACATTCGCGCATCTCTTCCAACACATTTTGCAGTCCCTTTGGCCGCTTCCTAAGGTCCTCGCCACGGCCCGATGTGCGGGCCGTGTTCGCTTTGTCGCTGACAGAGCTCCGGACACAGGAATAAGGAAAAGAGTAAGTACGCGATAGAGGCTATGAAAATGTCCATACGATCTATGTATGCGAGGAATGGTGACGCGACGATCCAGATGCGCACCGGTGATCTATCGAGCCGGTCGCGGTCCGGGCTGTGCGCGCGCTTGTTATTCCAACACTCCTTTCTGTTTCTCCTCGCGCTTGCCGATCGAGGCTCTAGTCTGTCGTTACGTGGTCTTGATGGATGGTTTCGATGACTTATGTGAATGGTTTGGCACGTCCTCGTGTCATTTTCGGCGCTGACTCTCTTCTTCCATAACCAACCGCCGTTCGTTATGCCATCGCTTCTGCTCCCTCGTCCACCGCCATTACTATATATGACCGTGTCCATCACGATCTGCTGTCAATCCTGCATCACCGCAGCTATTCACGCCACCCGGATCGACCTGTATCCCTGCACAACGTTCCGACTCGTTTCGCGATTCTTTATCTCATGTATGCGCGTTCTCTGCACCATCCGGTACTTCTGTAGACCTTCCAGTTCGACACGAGTTGCCACCGATCTTATCACCTGCAGTCTGATGCAGACACGTCTTTGTTGTCCGAGGTGAACTGACTACCCGATCCGACGTCATTGCTTCCAGGGTTGTAGACTGTCTCACCCAGGTCGGTGACACTCGGTGTCTGGGCATGTTTCGGCGTTACGCATGCGTATCGTACGTGTCTGGTGGGGGCCTCGGACAGATATTTTGTTCATATGGACGTGCGTTCTATATCCCAAATTTTTAGTTTTTTTCTTGTTCAGAATACACGCACGCAGCGGCCGTGCCCTTACTTGATTTTTTTTTTTTTTCCGGAGGGCCTTGCTTTGCTAGAGTATTCAACCGTGATTAGATCAAGGCCAAGGTACATGCATAATATTGTTGATAATCCTAACCTAGGGGCCAGTTTTGAGAACTTTCCTGGAGGCCCAGAGCATCCTGCGTGGACCTCACCCATGAAAATGAACCCTCCGAGTCTCGACAACAAGACTTAAAGTGTACATTTACAGACTGTTTCAAGGGTAATACTACTCGTGAACCGTCAAAGGGCCTGCTTTCCTCACTGGTGTCGCCATTCTTTTCTCTTTACTCCCACTCTTACTCATCCACCCATTTCTCCTTCATCACCATTGTCAGCTACCATCCAAACTGATTAGTTCTCCGAGCGACCCGTTGCCTTTGTCTGGTACGGGCAGACTGCAGTCGAGCCATACTCGCCGCAGCACTCTCTTCATTAACTCTCGACCTTGGTTTCTTGATCTCTATCATCCCAACTTGGTCCATATTGCGGCTTTCTCTGGACACTCTGTTGGGGTGGCCAAGTCCGTCATTGCCAGTATTTTTGGTTGCTCTCCGCGGTAAGATCTTCGCTAGTAGCCCTATCGTCCACAGGTTCATCGTTGAGATCCCAGTCACAGGCTAGCCTCTCCACCCTTTCCACTTGTCGTTTCGACCTAACCACTTGCTGCCCTTCTGTGGCATTGTTTGTTAGACAAGTGCGTATTGTACATGTAACACAATACAGTCTATGAACAAGCTATTGTTCAAGTGGTTTGTCTTTGAAAATCAGTAGATCATATAGTGATGCTATTTGGTTACCCTGGAGGACCATTTAAGAACGAGAAAAACACTCGAGAGCAAGATTGGAATTCACCTTGCGCTCCAAAACCTCTATTGCATCATGCAAGCGATCACCTACGACATTGCGCTTCGTTGCTTGTGTCGAGTCAAACTTCCTGTACTCCTCGGCAAGATTATCGTACACCCTGGCAGTGAAATAGAATCAACGACAGCACGACCAAAGCACGATGTTGGACTTACTCCTTGAAGTGACCAAACTCGTCTTCGAGCTCACCAATAACGCGAGCGAGCACCGTTTGAGGTGGAACATCACCCGGCCCTAATGTACCGCCATTCCTTTCCATCTTTTCGAGAATATCGTCAATCGTGAGAGGACGTCTAATGGCACGGGCAACCCGGCATGGGTGGTCAGGCTGAGGTCGCGATTCAACTCCCTCATTCTGGTTGTCGAGGCGATCATCCGCAGTTTCATGCATTTCCCGGTGACCGATGTGGTGGGAACGGCGATGACCTTTACACATTCGGCACAAAGTCGTATTATGACGAGAGAAGAACAAACGTTTCATGTGTGCCGAGTTGATTTTTGGGAATGGCGGCCGATTCTTCTCGAGGGGCGGTAATTCACTATCTGAGCAAGAGCCATGAGCGGACGAATTGGATGCCCGCTCGGAACGACGCTCATCCAGGTCGACTGATATTCGGTCTATCTCCTCGTCGTCGATAAACCGTCTAGCTGAAGGTTCCGGCGATCCAGCTACCGAGGGTAAAGAGTGATCAGGGTCGACGGCGGGGGTGTCCACCAGATGGTTGCTCTCTTCACTTATAGACGTATCGCGTCCTTGACGTCGTTCATTCAGGCCTTCTTCAACGACTCCACGCAGAACCTCGATCTCGCCGGCAAGCTTCTCTACTTCAGTTCTCAGCTGATGAATTTCTTCCGCCTTTTCTGTCAGCGAGCGTGCATCTAATTCACGGAGGCCACGAAGCTCTTCGAGCAGCTGCTGTTGAGAGGATAAATCAGACGTGACACGGGCAAGATGGGACCTCAGTGTCGTAATGAGCGCCTCCAATGCTACGGTGGATCAATAACGATGACTTGACATAATTCGATCATGTTCACCTTTCTTTTCTTGCACTACTTCAGCGTATTTGGACGCGTGAGGATCTGCATCCTTTTGTCTTCTCTCTTTTCCCTTGGCTCGAGAAGTAGATGGTACAGGAACCCGAGCGGCACTGACGTCTATCACATCTTGAGATTGCATGATTCGCGTGCGTTCTCTAGCAACGTCACGTTTGCACAGTTCAAGCTCAAATTCGAGCTCTCTAACTCGACGCCGTGCAATGCTATTTTCTGTTTCTAGATGGTTTAGCCTCGTGTGAAGTGCATTGAGTGATGCCACTAGACGAGCTTTCGCACATGATTAATTTTTCTTTACGAAATAGTAGCATAGTCAAGTTACCTTCAACCTCTTTCGAACTCGGACCACGGAGACCGTACCGTTCCAAATTCGCCTTTGCCGGAGAAACCACAGCGCTTGTCAAACCAGTAACATCAGGGAGCTGCAAGCGACTACGACTGGTCTTCTTTGCACGATTTTCATGGTTTAGGTCACCTGCCGCGTCTGCAATATTTCGATTTGGTCCGTCTTTGACCATAAGGCAATGGGTGACAGAAACAAAAAGGGACATTACCTTCTTGCACTTGCTCTTGAGCATGACGTATATCACGGACCAAGCCACGGGCCATCTTGGTGAAACGAGAGCCGGACGTGGAAGGCGTCGGCGGCTGAACATTGACGTGCAACTGGGCAGCAACAGGTTGGGAGACATGTCTTCGAATTGGAGTGGAGGTGGTATCAAAAGAGACTGTAGCTTTTCGTGCTCGGGGGGTCATGCCCCGCCGGGTAACATTCGCATCTGCATGTCGATTCGATGATTCTGGAATCCCATGTGACGCGTATTGTGAAGCTCTGGGCTGACCGCCACGCGGGCGTCTAGGAGAGAAGCCCGTTCGATGGAGTGTTTCCGATAATTTTGGTCGGGGAGTATCCTGCGACCTCTCTGCTTCCTCTGCATCAGAACCTATGTGACTGGCTGAAAATTGATTTTTTTTGAAGTGGATTAGCATTCATCAATACACCTAAAATGGTATTCATACCGGCTATGATGTCTTGGAGGGGGCGTTCAGGATCGTATTCCGCCCCGCTGATGCTAGGTTCCCTCCGCCCACCACGGCCAAGCCCTGCAGTAACGGTGACGGCACTCGCATGATGAGCAGCAGTCGACATAGTCCGAACATCGTAGGGGACAATACCCTCATCATCATGGATAGACCACGCACGGATATGGCTAGCGTCGAGATCCATGTTTTCCAGGGAGTGTCGATCGAACGACGCAAATGCGGGATGATGTTCGGACGCTGAATTATGTCTGGGATATTCTAAAGACTCGTTATCGTCTGCGTCGTCGTCTGGAACGGATGATAAATGAAGAGATAGATCGGTGTTTTGCAAGTCGTGTTCGAGTTGGATACGGTGTTGTTCGAGCTCATCCCCAGGAATACTGAACTCATGGCGTGATGACCTCTTAGCCATTTGAGGTGTCGCTAGAAACAGGTGACCAAAAGAAAAAAAGAATGCAACAGCGAGAAAGAGAATCAAAGCGGGGGAGCAGCAGAGAGGAGGCTGAGGAAAAGTAAACAAAGTTGTGCGCGTCGATCACGTGATCGTTCTTGACCCCTCCATGTTGGGTCGCTTTCTAGATTTGCGCGCGTCTATTTTCTGAAGCCGATAGGCGTTTTCAATGGAGCATCAGACCCACAAGGCGCATAGGTCTGCCCAGTCTGGTGGAAAAGCGGACAAAAAGGGCAAAGGAAAACAACAGTCTGGGTTCAACGAAAAGGTGGGTGATTTGTAAATAGCTTATTTCTTGATTTTATACCTTTGCACCGGCACAGGCCTTTGCACCCAAGTCTGGTAGACGAGCTGACAGACAAGGTCGCAGGAATGTAGAACGTGATCAAACTCGCCTACATGTCCCTTTGGTCGACAGGACCTCTGGCGATACACCTCCACCCGTCATCGTCGCAATTGTGGGACCTCCTGGGGTTGGGAAGACGACTCTCCTCAAGAGCCTTGTACGTCGGTATTCGAAACAGACTCTACAGGAAGCAAAAGGCCCTATAACAGTCGTAGGAGGGAAAAAGCGACGGTTGACCTTCATCGAATGCAACAATGACCTCAACACCATGATCGACATAGGGAAGGTCGCCGACTTGGTTCTCCTCATGATCGATGGCTCGTTTGGATTCGAAATGGTGTGCTCTCTAACAGCTATCAATTATTTCTCGCGTTCATAACATCACGTACAGGAAACCTTCGAGTTCCTCAATATATTACAGTCCCATGGGTTTCCAAAAGTCATCGGCGTACTCTCGCATCTTGATCTCGTCAAGAAACAATCCGTTCTCAAGGACACAAAGAAGGCACTTAAAAAGCGATTCTGGACAGAAATCTACCAGGGTGCAAAACTTTTCTACCTTTCCGGCGTGCTCAACGGTCGATATCCCGACAGCGAAATCATCAACCTCTCTCGTTTCATTAGTGTGATGAAGTTTCGCCCTCTCATATTCCGGAATAGTCATCCGTACCTTTTAGCGGACCGCATCGAAGATCTCACGCCACGCGAAACGATTCGTGCATCAAAAGGTATATGCGATCGGTCCGTCACACTGTACGGTTACCTACGGGGTACCAATCTTCGCCAAAACACCAAAGTTCACATACCTGGTGTTGGAGACTTCAACATGACGTCCGTCACTGTACTGGGAGATCCCTGTCCTCTCCCCGATGCGGATTCGGAGAAACGGAGAAAGTTGAGCGAGAAGAAGAAGTTACTTGTGCACGCACCGATGAGCGACGTTGGAGGTCTCATGTATGACAAAGATTCGGTCTGGATCAATGTTCCTGGCAATTTTACTCGCGGGCCAGCAGACGGTAGGCAGTTCATTATAGCACATAGCTGCTAATTGATGCCATCACTCCAGCGTCTCAGTCAGCACCCCAAGGCGAGGGTGAACGAATGGTCATCGATCTCCAGGATATCGACGCGACTCTTGGAGATGGTATCTCTCGGAGTCAAATCAGACTACTTGGATCTTCATCTAAAAATCTCGACATTGACACGGCAATCTACTCGCAGGGTGCCAGCGACACGGACGAGGAGGAATGTGCAGACAAAGACGGTAACTCGGGTTGGTCGGACAATGACTCGGAAGATGGAGATGACGGAGGTGAAGTAGACTCAGACAATGGCGAAAACCCATCTGTGGACTTTGATGATGTTGACGGCTTTGACGAAGCCGATAACTTGGAAGTGCGGAGTAGGAACAGCGGGCGCGCTGCACGCCGCAATGCTGCAAGACCCCTCGAGGAAACTTTCCAACAAGCGGAATATGACACATTTACCTTCGCGGACAGTGACTCTGAGCTTGGAGAAAACGACGATTTCTTCCGTCCTAGAGAAATACCCGAGTCATATGATGATGGTCCTGACATGACTAAAGAACCACTGTCGATTGAAAATCTGCAAGAATGGGAGGACGAAGAAAACCTCGACTCGATACGTTCGCTTTTCATCACCGGAGGGGAATCAGTCCCTGATGGTGTAGAGGAGCAAAACGAGGACACGTTGGAGGATGAAGAGTTCGAGAAGTCCGAAACTACTAGTGCTGCAACACTCGCTGCCAAGAAAGAGGCGCTCAAACGCAAGTTCGATGAGCAATACGACGATCCAGAAGAAGAGAAAATGGACTTTTACGACGAGAAGAAAGACGAACTGAATCGCCAGCTCCAGCTCAACCAAGCGGAATTTGAGGGCGTTGATGGCGAGACGCGTTTGTTGGTGGAAGGTTATCGACCGGGAACTTATGTCCGCATCGAACTCTCCTCTGTTCCGTGTGAGATGATCGAGAACTTTGATCCTCATTACCCCATCATTGTTGGAGGTTTATTACCAGCTGAGGAGCGCTTCGGGTACCTCCAAGTACGCATGAAGCGACACCGCTGGTTCGCAAAGACCCTCAAAACTAATGACCCACTCATCTTTTCCCTTGGATGGCGGCGTTTTCAGACTGTCCCGATATACTCTCTCGATGACCACTCTATTCGTATGCGTATGCTCAAGTACACTCCGGAGCACATGCACTGCTACGCGACATTTTACAGCCCTGTCGCTCTGCCAAACAGTGGTTTCTGTGCTTTCAATTCTCTGAACGGAGAGAGTGACGGATTCAGGGTATCTGCCACGGGTGTAGTCCTTGATATTGACCGGTCGACGAAAATAGTGAAGAAATTAAAACTCACGGGCGTTCCTTTGAAGATATTCAAGAACACGGTGTTTGTAAAGGACATGTTTACGAGTGCACTCGAAGTTGCCAAGTTTGAAGGGGCCAGCATTCGGACCGTCTCAGGGATTCGGGGTCAGGTCAAAAAAGCGCTTTCAAAGCCAGAGGGTGCATTCCGGGCGACGTTTGAAGATAAAGTGCTTATGAGTGGTGCGTCATTTTCAACGCCAACGTGACGAGGCCGACGAACAGGGATGTTAGACATTATTTTTCTACGGGCATGGTATTCGATCCAGCCTCGTCAGTTCTACAATCCAGTGACGTCGCTGCTCCTGTCGGATAAATCGCGGTGGCAAGGTATGCGGCTCACGGGCCAAATACGACGAGAAGATGGCATCAAGACGCCGTTGAATGTCAATTCGCACTACAAGCCCGTCGATCGTGCACCGCGACGATTCAATTCACTTAAAATACCCAAAAAACTGCAAGCCTCGTTACCTTATGCATCCAAACCAAAGTTGATGAAAGCACAGAAGACCAAGACATATATGCAACAGCGTGCTGTGGTAATGGAGCCGGAGGAGAGGAGAGCTGTTGCGCTTTTACAGCAGATCAGAGCCTTGCGGAAGGATCAGGTTGCGAGACGGAAGGAGAAACAAAAGGAGAGGAAGGAGGTGCACCGGAAGAAGGTTGCAAAGGAGGAGGCATCGCAGAGCGACAAGGTCAAAGAGAAGAGGAAGGAGATTATGAGGATGGCCGGGCTCAAACATAAGCGTCAGATGGCGGCCGAGGAGGGTACTGCACCGAGGAAGAAGAGGAGGACATGATTAGATAAGTTGTGTGACTGTTACGCGATACGTCACAGGAATCGAGTGCCTCAGACAGGCCAACGAGTAACGTCTCCCTTACTCGTAGGGACACGTCCCCGATGCCGTGTATGAGGCTCACAGGCTCTTTGTTGCATACCTGTCTGCCTCCTGATGCCTTCTGCACTTAACTGCTCTACCTTCCACATCATCTCATATCCGGCACACGTTTCACCCAGCTCACCCTTCTCGGAGTACTCTCGCGAGCTTACTTATCTCTTTGACCCTTCTACCCCTGCCCGGCACTGGCAGGCTACCAAGGAAAAATCGGTTCGGTATCTCTCGTATGGCACACCGTACGTCCTCAATCGTCTTGCCTATGTCGCCGATTTGTTGTAGAGCCAACCATCACAAAGTGAAATTGTCACAGCTTTACACTAAGCGCTACGAATCTCTGGTCCCCATCTCCACATCACCGACAGTGCTAGACTCTATTTTCCTCTCCTTACCGCGCTCGCATTTCCTCCGTCTGAGAAGTCTCACAGGATAAGTGAGGATCGGGAGGATAACTGGTGGCGACATGCCAACGAGGACAAGACTCGTAGCAAGTGCAGGAGATCCAGACATTGCAACCAATCCAATGATGCGAACAATGACGAAACCAACGTCAAGTATGGTAAAGAAGATGGCAAATGGTGCATAGCCAATAAGCTCGGCGCGTTCCTGGACAGACGACGTCAAGATGGGCATGTCAGAGATGAGAATGTGATATGTAACGGGGTGTATACCTTGAGCTCCGCAGGTGAGAGTCGACCGTAGTAGATGTGGATGTTCTCAGCCATGAACAGGAAAAACAGTGAGCACGACATAAAAAGGGAGGTTCCGTTGACAAGGTGTATTCTGCAGGGTATGGTGAGTCGATGATCATGGGGAGAGGGCGATGACCATACGTGAATGAGCTACGGAACTGTGCAATGATTGTCGTGAGGATGGTGCATGACGAGGTATAAGGCAAGCAAGGTACGGACTAGCTCGATTGACCAGTCTATGCGGTCATTGAGTGCTTGGCTGACGTCTTGAAAGTCCTTTGATGATTGCATCATATTGTACAGTGTAAGCTTGAGTATGTGGTGAGTGAGAGCGTGGAATGTCTTTGAGACGGATGTTGGCATATTCATATTGGGGATAAGGCGTGCACTTGGGATGGGTGGGTCTTAAATAAGATACCAGAGGCTGGGATTTCACCGCTTTCCTCATTTTCGATAAACGTATTGCTCGGGTGACTTCTAAAATCAATGCCATGTTCCGCAGGCTTATTTTTCCCGTTGCTGCTCCATCGATATCACCTGTACAGTCCAGGTCCATACAACAGTATGTGACTGATAGAGTGTGACTGGTCCACAGCTTCCGAAGAACTCTGACTAGGTACTAATTCCAATCGTGTGATCTCGTGCACGCACAGACGTTTGAACAGCCTTTGAAGATCATAACATTAATCACACATACAATAGAACAAACCAAACAGGCATCCAGATGTCCAATCTTTGAGCGTCCTTACCGAGGAACTTCGTTTCCATGATACCCGAGAAACTTTCCCGCATTCTCCTGTGTCACATTTTGCAAGACATTCAGAATTCCAGAGACACTCTCATGAGGTTCAAGCGCAGCGCCCATGGTTCCCATATCTGTTTTGACCCAGCCTGGGTCCATGGCGATGGGAATTAGGTCCGGACGTTCTCTAGCTTGCTTGTACGTCTAGGAACAATTGTCATATCAGTAAAACCAACCAAAGATCGTTGACTCACGAGCATATTGATGGCAGCCTTGCTGATACTGTAGGTGGCTGCTAAAGAACCTTGGTCGTTTGCAATGCTAGCAACCCCACTAGACATGTTCATAATGACTCTCCTGTTCGACTTTTCGATCGCCGGGAGGAGATATCGGGAGATCAAGGCTGGTCCGATAACATTTGTGTCGATTGTGTCAGTGAGGTCGGTCGGCGAAAAACTGAATGCTAGATCCCAACGGAGCTGTGGGTAAGCGACAAGGGAAAAAGGGTCAGATTCAAAGTGATTCGTGGAATTATAACAGGGAAAGAAAAGATGGAACTGACGATAGCAGCGTTGTTGAGAACATAGTCGAGACCAGCGCCATCCAAGAGTCTGGATACTTCATCCGTGCAAGCCTTGATGCTCGCTTCGTCTGCAACATCCAACTTGACAATATGGAGTATTCCAGGTGACGAGGTGAGTGCTGCAAGCTCCGTCGCTGTCGATGGTGAACGGCAGGCTGCAAAGATAGTGTTGGTGGGTGTCTGGAGGATCTGGCGGGTCAACTCCAGGCCAATACCCCGAGAAGCGCTTTCCGTCAATGAGTAACGGATAGTTGATTAGAGGGATTACGACAGGAAATGCCTACCCAGTGACGAGCCATGTTGTGTTGGTCATGTCGGGTGAAATGCGGTGTGTTGAGGAAAGAAGGCCGGCGATAGTGGGCATTTAATCTCGCCGGAGAGTAACGGTATCAGAGATCATACGTATGGATCCGATGGCAGAGGCTTACAACCGCGCTACGTTAAGGCGGTACATGGAATCCTAAAATTGGAACGGAGATACCGCCCTATATCAAAGTTTGCATGGACGAGCAGCAGGATACCTTGTACAGTTCTCCCGTATGAAGTACAGAGATAAAGAGAGGAAAGGGGACGTTCACTATATCTCAGTCCCTTTGGCCAGCAGTGACCTACAACCACTCGTGCTACGGTCACTGACTATGGTCAGAGTCAGTCAGCCTGCAGACGAACACTCACCACATCAAAAAACATACCTTAGCCAAGTTAACTACGTGGCCAAACCTCTAGAACACGGTTATCTAGTAGTTTGAGCCGTAACCTCTTGAAAGTGACTCGGATGGTGAGAGCTAGTTGGAGGGGACAGGGCTGCGATGAGTTGAGACGGTGGCAAGAAATCGATTTTGTCTTAGTCTGGAAGTAGCTAGCAACAAGCCGGCTCAAATAGACATGCCAGTGGGGAGCACCACCACATATCAGCTTCCTGTTAGAACTTGGTACGACCGGCATGACATCACGTGAGTGGAACATTTTTTTCAGGCACGTGAGCCAAGACTCAGACGTTTGCCTAGAGCACATCACACCCGAAGGCGGAAAAAAGCTGTATAGACAGGACAGAGAAAACATAAAGATTGGATCAAAAAAATGATGCGGCTGGCAGGTGGGATGACATCGTAATCGCGGAGAGAGGGACTTGGAGCGTGCATGTGTGTAACGGAAGAAGGGTACCATGTTTGTCAGTAGAACAGTGACTGGCTACCCTGCTCACATATCCAACCGAGAAGAGGTCGCATATTTGAATATGGAACACACATTATTGTGCAACGGACACATGAATATTATTAGACCAAGGCCTGAACACCGCACAGCTAGATACAAAGAGCTTATGCTCATATGTACACTGACACACTGCAACCTCATCCTCCAGTTTCTATAACAGGTAGGTTCTCTGTATGCCCTGTCATGAACGTGATGCCACATGGAATGTCAACCTCGGAGTGTGGGCATGGTGCTGTTCGAATGCAGACACGAGCACCGACCTACTTCCGATCCTCATCATCCTCTCCTTTCCATTTATGGTAGTTTATGAGTGGTGTTTCCGGCGATGGGTACCTTTGTCAGCAAACTCTATTGCTGTGGATGTCCATTTGATCTCCTTCACGGGCCATTCATCATTCATGCGCACTGTTACCTGATAAAAATTGCCATACATGGCATTGACACATCAAGACATCATCATCTTATGTTTCCTTAAACATGCTTTACCAGAAAATCTGTTGAATTCCGCGTGCATAGCACTGGTACAGAAAACGACTTGGAGATAGAGCAACCCCACCCTCTGGTGTCCTACTTAAGATGGCCCACCAGCACCCAATCCCACCATAAGTGCACACCAACATGCTAACATCCATCTCAAACATATTCCATGCCCTCGCTCACAACATACCCAGTCTTACTCTATACAACATGATGCAATCATCACCTGGCTTTGAAGATGTCAGGGAGACACTCAATGATCGCATAGATTGGTCAATCGAGCTAGTGAGTACCTTGCTTGCTCCATACCTCATCGTGTCTCATCCTCATGACAATTACCATCCAGTTCCGTAGCACATTCGCGTATGGTCACCATCCTCCACCCATGATTATCAACTCACGATGTCTTGTAGTATTCATCTCATCAATGGAAGCTCCTTTTTCATGCTGTGCTCCCTGTTTTTCCTCGTCATGGCTGAGAATATTCGTATCCATTATGGTCGACTCTCACCTGAAGAGCTCAAGGTATACATCTTGTCTAACATGACACTCATTGTCTCTGACATGGCTATCTTGATGTTGCACATG
>JBBPJS010000522.1:0-15866 GCA_038088835.1 Singerocomus rubriflavus | reverse complement strand
AGAGAAGAGAAGAAGCGGAAATGAAAAGAAGTCTCTCACGAGACAGAGATGAAAAGATAAGAGCCTGGACCTTAGCATGAGGTTGCCTGCAGGCATGACATCATTGATGACATCATAGGTCTAGACCAATCATGTGATTGATCATGTGACAAGTCACGTGACCTAGTCATGTGATGCTAGAAGATAAGATAAGATAACAGAAAAGAAAAGAAATCGTACAAGTCCAAAGTCAAGTTCGTAACACAAATGCACCTCATATCCCTGTTACTTATTTTCCTTCAGTGGGTGATCAAGTGTGGTTGTTCACAGAACACCTTCGTCTTCCATACCCCTCTCCTAAGTTATCACAATGATGGCTGGGATCATATCAGATTCTTGAAGTCATGCCAAATGCAATGCATTTGAACTTGCCTTCCCATATGAAGATATACCCTACTGTCAATATCTCATGCATCAAACCCTTCAAAGAGCCACTGCAGGATCAGCCAGTTCTTCATTCTGATGCTATTTGGGTTACAGAAGAGGGTGATGAAGAATTCAAGGTGGAATTTCTTGTCAACTCTAAATTACTTCATGGGAAGTTGCACTATTTGGTGCACTAGAAAGGTTAGGATGAATCTGATCAGATGTGGGAGCCTATGGCTCACCTTAACAATATCAAGGAGGCTATTTGTCATTTCCATGCTTCTGTTCCTACTGCCTCTCAATCTCTCTGTGTCACTGGTATGGACTTTCAGTCACTTTTTCACCTCTATGAAAACTTGACTCATCTAAAATCCAAGTCTTGAGAGGGGGGAAGTGTTACAAACTTTGATTTGAACTTACACTTTTTCTCTCTTTTTTTTATCTTATCTTATCAGCATCACATGACTTATCACATGATCAATCACATGATTGGTCCAGACCAATGATGTCATCAATGATGTCATGCCTGCAGGAAACCTCATGTTAAGGTCCAGATCTTTCTAAAACCTTCTATTTTAATCTTCATTTCCTAAGAAGGTTCTTTTTATTTCCACTTCTTCTTTTCATTTCCATCTCTTCTCTTCTCTTCTTTTTGATCCCCATCACCTGGTCCATGCACATTCATTGTACATATATAAAGGGACTGTCTTTGGCTGTTGTCTCTTAGCCTAATTCACTTGATTACTTGTCCTCTCATAGGAAGTGAGATCAAAGAGTTACCCTCTATTTCTTATCCTTTTATCATATCACCATATTCCATTCACAAAACCACTCAAGGGATTGCATATCAGTTCATTTGGTTTTCTATTCACATTCCATATCACCAAACAGCACCTATACTCACAAGCCAACTTGTACCCCATTCAGCTCAGAATCCAGAACCAGAAGTATAGAACACATTCATTGAAAAATCCACCATACAAGAAATACTAAAGACCACATGACTCAAAAGCCCAATAATGAACAGCTCAAGACAATGTTATACTAGTGGATCATAATAGGCTACATTGCCAATTGGTCCTTATCACATTAACAAACTACTGAACAGTAACACCTTTTGAGGTCACAGTGACCCTCTAGAAAGATACTTGGGGTTATAACATACAGACTCAGTATTTACAGTAACAATGCCTCATTCTTAAGGATGGCAACCTAGTAACAGCCATACAATTACCCAAGGCTTGAAACCCTCACTCCGAGAGCCAAACATGATTATGCTATGCACAATAGGTATAGTATTTGTTAGAAACTTGTTACAATACTTAGTACTATGACTGCATGCTTGCATACACAAGTACTCATGACATCACTTTCCCTTATCACATGATCACTCTGTTCCTTCACATCTTCATGCCCTTAACCCTTCACATGCATCTTAACTTGTCACCTCTTCACACCTTTCATGAATCACCTTGATCATCTTTCATTCCCAATCACCTCCCCTTCTTCATCTCTGTTGTTCCCTCCAATTGGTATGATCTCCTATCAAGATAACATCTCAATCACAACCCTGCAGGATCTTGATTATCTCTGCCATGATCCCTACTTCTGATCTTTCACATCTTGTGATCAATCTTTCCTTTACATTAATTCCTGCATCCTCATCTCCACTTCTTCCATTCTAATAGATGAGATGTCTAACCTTTCACTTATGGACATTACCCTTTATCCTAGTAGCCAATAGCCTTAATACCATATACCCTAGACCCCAGTCACAGCTTGGTCTGTGCACTTTCTGTAACCATATATAAGGGGTTGTAACAAGGGCTGAATCCCCCAGCCTAATCCACTTGTTTCATCCCTCTTCTACTCTGCCTATCAAGGTGGCCTAGTGTAAGGATACAAGTAAAGAATAGTTATTTGCCTACTGATCCTTCATTGGATCCCTAGGAGTGAGACTGTCTGGAGATAAAGCCACTCCCTTCCCCTCTCCCTTCTATTGTACCATCAATCCTCATACCACTGAATAGCCAACATAAGGCCAACAAGCAAGCTTGTACCTTGTCAAGTCAGAACTTAGATCTTGAAGTACAGAAGACATTCTTTGGAAGCATTAATGAACATCATATCAAAGACCACATGATGTAATCTCCATTGTACCAATTACTGATATTATACCTGTGATCTCAAAAGGCTATCATTGCCATGCAGGTCTTATCATATTACAGAAACATATACAGATATGTAAGCCATGAGTAGTACTGCATCTCTCATTGGAACATCCATTGGGTTATAGAATTGACACTGCCCTCATTCTTAAGAATGGCAACCTGGTCAATAGCCATGTGATTACTCAAGAGCTGGAATTCTCACCCCAAGGCTCATTAATGATTATGCTACACATGTTAAGTTGTAGTGTTAGAAGGAAGACTATTGAAGATTGTGGTGCCAGCAATGCTAGAGGTAAAGAGTAAATACTCCAGTCAAGAGTATAAAACTAGAGGGAAAGAGCATTTGATGATGCAACAAGCAGTCAATGCTTGTCCAAATAAGGAAATGTAGGTAATGTACTATAGCTGAACTAATGAAGAGCCTAATTAATCGGCTGATCTCCAACACACCCCCTCAGACCAGTGATGAAGTGAGTGATTTGCCTGGTGACTTGCATGGACTGTTCCATGTTCATACTGTAATGAATTGGGAAAGGACTTGAGGTGTGACCTTGATGCCTGGGTTACTTGCAAGAAGTGTGTGCAGCATCTCCATCTCAAAGTTGGTGAGGTCAACATTATTGTAGGAATTTGAGAATTTGCAAATGACATATGGGAGTGCATCTGATTAAGGTATGATAGTGGTGTCAATGGGCATGGCTGTGAGCTGTGACTAGTTTAATGTCATTTCAAACATTTCTATGCTTATAAGCAATGACCTAGAGACTAAAGGAATTAATTTAGTATTGTTTCAGACAGTTCAGGTTGTGATGGGGTTCTAGAAGGCTTGTGAGATTCCTGAAATGGGTGGCTGGTGAACAAAAGATAGTTTAACTTCATTTCAGAAGTCTTCTCTATCAGGGTTAGTTTAGCATTTTTTCAGACATTATGGTTAAGCTGCAGTTGGCTTGACATCTTGTGACAACAGAGGCAAGGCTCATGGACTAAATAGTTTAGACTCATTATAAAGTGAGCTAGTTTAGACTTATTTTGGAGTAAGTTAGTTTAAATTTATTTGGGAGTTGCTTGAGTGATAGACCAGGATTCAGTGTTGACCCTGTCAGCAGTTGGTTGGACAGTGGGCATAGCAAGGTCTTGGACATGTGGGTCTTGGTGTTTGAACTGTGGTTGGCATAACATCTTATGATGACAGAGGTAATAGGTTCATTGTTCATATAGTTTATACTCATGCTGGAGTCAAGGAGTGGTGTGAGCAAGGACAAGGGCTAACATAGGACTATGCCAGTGTCAAGCTAGTCTATCCTGTGGCATTAGGGTGTGTACAGAGCATATACAGCGGAGTAGAGTTTTGTAGTTTATTCTCACTTGTGAAGATCTTGGTCTTGATTGCTGGAGGCTGTTTAATGTGGTGTTTCCTGCTGCTGATACTGTGTGAGCTTGGGCCATGGTAACTTGAATATTGCTGTTTGTAGTTGTTCCAGTCTGCACCCTCTCAAACAAGATGTTCAGGGAGTTTCAAGGTTGATTGGGTGCAAGCAATCTAGTTCATACTCTATTGCAGAGTGTCAAGTCTGTGTCCTCTAAGTTGAAGTCCAACTGGAGTCGCAAAGTTCTGAGAGGGTTAGTGACAGGGGTGGACTGAAAGTCCTGATGGGGGAATGGAGTAATAGGGGGACTTAATGAGGACGTCAGCACAGGACTTATGTGTCATGCCCTTGTATAGGCCTGTGTTCTCAAATTTCAGAGGACATAGGAGTGGAGGTCCAAAGCAGGAGTGGAGTAAGAGGTGTAGGAGTTAAGAGGGGATCAAATGAGAACAGGAGGAGTGACTTAGCTGATATTCATACTAAAAAAACATACAGGGAGTGCAGCTCTTAAGTACATGTGAAGTAAGATGCAAGGTACAAGATGAAACAATGTAGCATGTGGTGACCATATGGTAATGTCAAAGGAACATATGAAGACATCAAAGAGTGATAGAACAAATGATGAACAATGACAAGACATAACATACATATCAATGATCAAAGGCAAATAGGCCTGGCATGGTCTAGACTGGTTGTGATGGAGAAATGAACTCCAGAGTTGTTATGACATTACAACCACACTTGTACTCTGTGTTAGCAAGTATGCATGATTACTCCCTGTGTACTTTGTGTTAGCACATGGGCATGACTTCCTAGTGCACTGGTTGCACTTATGATCACATGACTTTTCTGATCACATGACCTCTCTGTCCCTTCACACATCATGCCTTCACCTGTCACATCTTCACATCTTCACTCTCTTCACTCTTTTATGAGCTTCACAACATCACACTAATTATCTTAGATTTCTCCACATCCTTATGGTTGGTGCATGCCTGAGATGCATCTTCCATTCCTTTAATCTCTGCCCATTCCTGATCAGTACAAATCTCATTTGGATCTCTGATCTAGATTATGACCCTGCAGAACCCTTAATGGGATCTCTGCCATGATCCACTTCTTGATTTTCACATCTTGTGATCAATCTTCCATTTTACTAGTAAGCACTGTATTCATATCCACTCTTTATTTTCCCACTCCATATGAATACCTAATGTTATCCTCATGGACTCTTACCTTTACTTTATCTACCAATAGCCTTAATATCATATACCCTAGACCACAGGTCACAGCTTGGTCTGTGCATCTTCTTGTACCATATATAAGAGGTTGTGCAAGGGCTGGTGTCCCCCCAGCCAAATCCACTTGTTTACCTCTCTCACTCTGCCTGCAAAGGTGGCCTGATGTTGAGCGACCAGAGAAACACTAGACATAACCCTGCCTATCTTCCATCACCATAACCTGTCAGGCGATCTGGCATCACTGACTGAATCCTTGAGAATATTCGGATAAGAGAATGCTTGGACAGTGGGAGGGATTTGGGAATGAGAAGAGGGTGATCTTCTACTCCTTGACGAACTATTGCATTGTTAGTACTATCAGGACTATTGCATCTGATACGCATCCTCCTAATACTGCATCCTATAAGTGCAGCATAATCGTAGTCAACCCTTGGGGTGAGGAGTCCAGGTCTTGGTAATCGCGTGGCTATCTCCAGGTTGCCAACCTTGAAAGCTGTTCAGGGGTGCCACCCCATATCCTGGGGTAGTACACACAGTTCACTCAATGGAATCTTCTCCAAGGCTGCAGCGCAAGGAGGAACACACAGTCTCTATAGAATACTTGTTAATATGATAAGGGCAAGTGGCAGCGTATGCCTATGATGCCCACAGGTATCACATCATCTTGACATTGCATTAATGTCTTGAGTCACATTGGTTTTCCTTCAAGTTAGTGATCCATACACAAAGAGGACCGTACCACCACAGAGATCATGTTCCAGGGCATTTTGACTAGGTTCTGTTTTGACCGAGTCCTGAGCTAGCATGACCACACAGTTATAAATAAAGGAGTGAAGGGAAGTAGAGGTGAGACCGCATCCAGGCAATGCCTCACTCCCAGGCAGTCCAAAGACTGGGTGGGTGAATAGCTACCTTGTTACTTGTTATAGCTTAAACATCAGCAGGCCACCAGTTAAGGCAGAGTGTGAGAGGTGAACAAGTGGATTTAGCTGGGGGGACACCAGCCCTTGCACCACCCCTTATATACGGTACAGGAGGGTGCACAGACCAAGCTGTGACTTACTATTCTAAGGTAGGTATTATTGCTATTGGAAGATAAGGTAATGTTGTACCACCTAGTGAAAAGCTATACTTCTGGAATCCACACAGTTACAAGGAGTTGCGCTTCTGCAGATACCATGCAGGGTTTTGCCACAAAGACCACACAGATACACACAAAGAGGTAGAGAAGATATGATGGAGGATAAGTGGAGTAATATCCTTAAGGTCTCAACCTGCTAGGAGGTGAATAACCAAGTGGATTAGACTGAGGGGAATCAGTCACAATACACCCCGTATTTATACTACTGTACAATGTGCACGGACCAGGTGACATCATAGATAAGGTGTGAAAAAGAAGAAGCGGAGATGAATGCCTCAAGGCATCAGAATGGAAGAGAAGGAAAGAAGCAATGGAAATGAAAAGAAGGCTTCTTTCATAAACAGAGATTAAACAGGCTGTACCCATAAGGCAACCTGCAGGCATGACATCATCGGTCTAGGCTTGATCATGTGATCAGTCATGTGACCTGTCACCTGACCTAGTCATGTGATGAAGATAAGATAAGATAAGATGAAAGATAAGATAAAGGAAAAAAGTGAAAAAGAGTAAAGGAAATATACGATGTTATAATAGGTAAAGGGTAAAGTCCATGAGGAAAAGGTTAGGCAACTCATCTATTAGAATGGAAGAAGTGGAGATGAAGTTGCAGGGATTAAGGTAAAGGAAAGATCGATCACAAGATGTGAAAGATCTGAAGTAGGGATCGTGGCAGAAATCATCAAGATCCTGCAGGGTCATAATCTCGATGAGAATCTCGATGAGAGATCATACCAATCAGGGAAGGCGGAAATGAGAGGAATGGAAGATGCATTGCAGGCATGCACCAACCATGAGGATGTGGGAGAGAATCTAGATGATTGGTGTGAGTTCGTAAGATCATGAAAAGGTGAAGAGAGTGAAGATATAATACACATGATGGGTGAAGGCATGATGATGTGAAGGGATGGAGATGTCATGTGATCAGGGAAAGGGAGGTCATGTGACCTTCAGGTCACATGATCATGAATAGTCATGCCCAATGCTAACACAAAGTATGTTGGGAGTAGTCGTGCACGCACTGGCTAACACAAAGTACCAGTGGTGGAATTACATGTCATAACACCTGATGAAGTTTAAGCTATAACAAGTAACAAGGTAGCTATTCACCCACAGTCTTTGGACTGCCTAGGAATGAGACATTGCCTGAATATGGTCTTACCTCCACTTCTCCCCACTCTTTTATTTATTCTGTGTGGTCATGCCAGCTTAGGACTTGGTCAAGATGAAACCCAGTTAAGACAATCTAGTTGACAATCTTTGTGAAGTCTCAAAACCCTCTTTGTGTATGAATCAATATCTAATGGAAAACCATGTGATGCAAGATGTTATTACAATGCTCTACAGATGTTATACCTGTGGGTTGGATAGGTGTATGCTGCTGGCTTCCCTTATTATATTAATAGTTATATTATTAGTGCTTTGTGGTTTCCTCCTTATGCCATGGCCTTGGAGAAGATCCCATTGGGTGAACTATGTGTACTGCCCTAGAATGGGGTGGCACCCCTGATCAGCTTTCAAAGATGGCAATCTGGAGATAGCCACATGATTACTCAAGAGCCTGACTCCTCACCCCACAGCTTACCCATGATTATGCTGCACTCATAGGATCCAGTATTAGGAGAATATGCACCAGCTGCAATAGTGCTCGGTGATACTGACAATGCAAGAGTTCATTAAGGTATTGTAGATCACCCTTTCCTCACTTCCAATCCCCTCTTTACTGTTCAGCATTCCTTCATCCCACAACTGCTCAAGGATTCTGTTGATAATGCCAGATTGCCTGACAGGTTATAGGTGATAGAAGATAGGCAGAATTATAGTGTTTTTCTGATTGCTCAACAGGAGTAGGAACTCTGAGGGATAGGAGGTGTAGGAGATGCAAGGCTTGATGGAGTTGGGCAGAGGAGGGGCAATAGGGGTCAGAGGATGGATATGACACAGAGTTTCACTGAGGTAGAATCATGAATATACCAGTTTATACTTGTGGTAGAGTCTCAGAGTGGGGACAAGATTCCTGGGTTGACAAGGTAGTCAGTGGGCCTGTTTAGCGCTGTAGGTGACATTCTAAGTGAAATCCTAGGTAATTCAGTTTATCATCATAATGGACATTCCCAGGGTGATGTCATGGCTTTTATAAGGTCAGACTTGTTCTCTTCTATATCACCCCCTTAGTCTGAGTGATGTTTGTTCATGGTGCTACAGATCTGATGAACACCCCCTTGCTTGTGGGGTGGTTGTCATTATTGTCTGGCTGAGATGCAGCTGCAGTGGTTCTTCAAGTCAGTTTATCCATCTGACTAGATGTGGACCAGGGATGTTGGTACCATAGAGCTGATTCACTGGGGGAATGTGGAAGATGCCAGTGGTCATTGTCATGGTCATGGATTGAGTGATCAGTTTATACTCATAATGGAGTGTTATCCAGTTTATACTTGTAGTGGAGTCAAGTACCAGTTTATACTTGTGGGTGGAGTGTAGTAGTTTATACTCATCTCAGAGTGTAGTACCAGTTTATACTCATGGATGGAGTATGGTACCAGTTTATACTTATGGGTGGAGTGGCAGTACCAGTTTATACTCATAGCAGAGTGTAGTGCCAGTTTATACTCATGGGTGAGTGATGGTATCAGTTTATACTTGTAGCAGAGTGTTATCCAGTTTATACTTATAGTGGAGTGTAGTGCCAGTTTATACTCATGGATGGAGTGTGGTAGTTTACAGGGACAGTCAGCTTAATGACTTGCACTGGATTGGTAGTTCTTTAGTATGTCCAGTTTGGTGGGCTAGAACCTGTATGGATTGCTCTTACATAGCTCTGGTTGACCAGCCAGTAGCTATGAAGCTTGTCTCTTCTGCTGTGCTAGGCAGGGCTTATAACCTATTGAAGATTGTGGTGCTGGCAATGCTAGAGATAAAGAGTAAATACTTCAGTTGAGAGTATAAGACTAAAGGGAAAGAGCATTCAGTGACATGATGAGCAGTTGATGCTTGTCCAAATAAGGAAATATAGATAATGTACTATAGCTGAACTAATAAAGAGCCTAATCAATGAGCTGATCTTCAACAAAGACAGAAAAATGATGCAATAGTTCATCAGTTATCAAGAACTTGCAAAAGTAGTCCTGGAGTTTAGTTATGAAGATGCCCACTTCAGTCCTCTCCTCATTCCATCCCCCATTCCCTGCTGTTCAGCACACACTCTTTTCAGATAATATCTCTAGAATTCATTGTATTGTTCCCTGGTTGTCTGCTGGGTTGGTTAGGTTTGTTGGCAGAGTAGACAGAACTCTTCGGTTCCACAACAAGAACAAGCTGAAGATCACCCTCCCCAAAGCATATAGCCAATACAAGGATGTCTTTGAAAAACTCTCCTTTAACCAGTTACCCCTATCCATGCCCTACAACCACAAAATTAACCTTCATGAATCCTTCAAATCTCGAATTGGCAAAATCTACCCACTTAACATAGAAGAATGCCAAGCAACCAAAGCTTTTCTTAAAGAAAATCTTAAGGCAGGGAAAATCTGACCATTAAAATCCCCACAAGCCTCCCTCTTTTTCTTTGTCAAGAAAAAGGACAGAAAACTTCACCCCTGTCAAAATTACCACTATGTAAATGAACATACCATATGCAATGCCTACCCTCTCCTGTTGATCTCAGACCTCATGGACAAACTGAAGGACACTCATGTATTCACCAAATTCAATATATGATGGGGGTACAACAATGTCTGTATTAAAGAAGGCCACCAATGGAAGGCAGCCTTCATCACACACAAAGAACTCTATGAATCCACAGTTATGTTCTTTAGTCTATCCAACTTCCCTGCCACCTTTCAATGATTTATAAATGACTCATTTGCTGATCTAATCACTAAAGGATGGTTAGTAATCTACATGGATAATCTGCTCATCTTCTCCCCAGATCAGGAAACTCATGACCTGTGCACCAAAAAGGTCTTAGAGTGAATGAGGAAACTGGACCTTTATCTGAAGCTCAAGAAATGTGACTTCAACAAGTCTGAGGTCAACTACCTAGGAATGATAGTATGACTGGGAAAAATTGCCATGGACTTCATCAAACTGGACAGCATTGCAAAATGGCCAACTCCTACTTTAGTTAAAGACATGCAATCATTCCTTGGGTTTACTAACTTTTATAGGAAATTCATCCCTAATTACTCAAACCTTGTGTGACCCCTTATTAACCTCATCAAGAAAACCCAGTCTTGAAACTGGTCTCCTGACTGTGATTGGACTTTCCACACCCTTAAACAGCTCTTCCTCTCCAAACCAGTACTGACCTTCCCCAATTTATCCAAATCATTTACCATTGCAACTGATGCCTCCCTTGTTGCCTCCAGGGGGGTGCTTATGCAACAGGGGATCAACAGACAACTCCATTCCTGTTCTTACATCTTCCAATCCTTTTCCCCTGCAGAATGCAACTATGACATTTATAACAGAGAACTCCTAGCAATCATTTACACCCTGAAAACCTGGTATCATTACCTATGGGGGACCAGTCATCCTACCATGGTGTTCACTGATCACAAGAATCTCACATCCTTCAGGGAAGCATAGTGAAGTGCAACCTAGTGAAAAACTATACTCTTTGATTCCACACAGTTGCAAGGGCTAGATATTCTACAGATACCATGCAGGATTCTTCCACAAAGACCACAAAGGTAACTTGACAAGGGTAAAGAAGTAATGGTGGAGTAGGATGAGAGTAGTGTCCTTAGGTCTTAACCACACTAGGAGGCAAGTGACCAAATGAATTAGACTGAGGGGCATTAGTCAAAAGTTGACCCCATATATATACTACTCTACAGTATGCATGGACCAGGTGATATCATAGATAAGGTGTGAAAAAAAAGAGACGGAGATTAATGCCTTAAGGCATCAGAATGGAAGAGAAGGAAAGAAGCAACGGAAATTAAAAGAAGGCTTCTTTTATAATTGGAGATTAAATAGACTGTGCCCATGAGGCAACCTGCAGGCATGACATCATTGGTCTAGACCTGATCATGTGATCAGTCATGTGACCTGTGACCTGACCTAGTCATGTGATGAAGGAGATAAGATAAGATAGGATCAAAAGATAAGATAAAAGAAAAAGTGTAAAAGTATTCAAGGAAGCATACAAGTTCACAACACACAGAAACTCAACTGATGGCAAGTCTGCTGGCTCCTGGATCTTGCTGATTTCAATATCAAACTCCACCACATCCCAGGTTCACAACTCAACACCCCAGATGCCCTCTCCCACCATCAGAATCATGAAGCAACCACCAAGGATAATTTACATGTTACCCTCCTGCCATAGTCACTTTTCATCAATCTCATTGATGCTGAACTATCTGACCTCATCCAGAAATCTACCCAGCAAGACCCCTTTGCCCTAGATCTTCTGCAGCACCTGGATCCCTCCACACCAGCAGCACTACAATCTCAATTGGCCTCCTTCTAATCCCTACACAGCTTACTGACATACAACTGCCAACTTTTCATACCCTCTGACCTCCACAACATCATTCTGCAATGCTACCATAATCACGAATCTGCAGGCCATCCAGGCTATCAAAAAACCCTCTCCCTTGTCACCCAGCACTACTGGTGGCCCAGCCTTGCAACATTTATCTGCAGCTATGTCCAGCTGTTATGAATTTGTGTATGAATACATTATGACTCTGCACTATGACTGCTTGCTTGCATGCATGAGTGCCATAATTATCTCATTCCCTGATCATGTGACCTCTTTGTCCCTTCACATCAATCATGCCTTTACCCTTCATGTTGATCACATTCTATAATTCATCTCTTCACACTCTTCATGACTTCACACTGATCACATCTTCCATTCTGATCTCAAACCCTCTTCTTTCATCTCCATTATTCCCTCCAATTGGTATGATCACAATTGAGATTGCATCTTGATCACAAACCCTGCAAGATCCTAGATGGATCTCTGCCACAATCCCCCTTCCAGATCTTTCACATCTTGTAATCGATCTTCCATCATATATTAAACCCTGCACCTCATATCTGCTTCTTCCATTCTGATATATGAGGCTGCCTAACATTTCATACATGAACATTACCCTTTACCTTATCATCCACTAGCATTAATCCTGTTATATCCTAGACTCTAGTCACAGCTTGGTCTGTGCATCATCTTGTAATGTATAAATAGTGGGGTTGTAAGTACAGGCTGTTCCCCCAGCCTAATCCACTTGTTACCTCTCCTACCCTGCCCTTAGTGGTGGCCTAGTGAAGTTAAGACTAAGTAAAGGACAGCTATTCGCCTACTGGTTCTTCATTGGATCTCTAGGAGTGAGGCACATTTGGAGATAAAGCCAATCCCTTATCCTCCCCTCTTATTGTTCCATCATTCATTGATCCTAGCACTACTAAACCACCAATGTTATGGCCAGCTAGCAAGCTCATACTGCATCTAGTTCAGAACCCAGAACATATAAAAGTACAGAAGATATTCATTGGAAGAACCAAACCAAGAAATGTATCAAAGACCACATAACAAGGACATTATCATACCATCCTTGATGTTATACCTGTGGACCATAACAGGCTATGTTGCTGATTGGCCCTTATCATATTAACATTCCTTTATCGATATAGTAACTTAAGCCATGAGTAGCATCACATCTTTTGTTGAGACATACATTGGGGTTATACAAACATACCCATGTATTTACAGTGACAATGCATTGTTTTTAAGGATAGCAACCTGGAATCAGCTATGCAATTATCCAAGGCTCAGAACCCTCACCTCAAGAGCTGAACACAATTATGCTACACACATTAGATTGTAGTGTTAGGAGGAAGCCAGAACCATGATGCAATAGTTCATTGGTTATCAAGGACTTGCAAGAGTAGTCCTGGAAATCATACCTAGAAGATGTTCTGACTCAGTCCTCACCTTATCCTGTTCCCCCATTCCTGCTGTTCTAGCATCCTTATATCCAGACATCATATCTCAAGGATTCATTGTAACATTCTCTGGTCATCTGCCAGATTGTTGGGTTTAGTTGGCAGAGTAGATGGAACTCTTTAGTTCTGCAACACCAGCACTATACTACCTGCCAAGCTAACAAGGCAAATGTACATTCCACCACCCCACTGCCTTGCCCTATTCCATCCATGGCACAGTGTCCCTTCCAACAAATTAGCTGTGACCTGATCACCTCCCTCCCTCCCTTCAATGGGTTTGATGCCCTTATGGTCATGGTCAATCATGGGCTTACTAAGGGGGTAATTCTCTGCCTGACTACAAAATTAGCAACTGTCACAGACATTGCTAACCTTTTTTTTAAGTCCATATACAAACAATTTGAACTTTATGACAGAATCATATTCAACAGAGGTCTCCAGTTTGCCTTCAACTTTGCTAAAGCCCTCAGAAAGCTCCTCAAATATGATCTAGCCCTCTTCACAGCCTACCACCTGTAAACTGATGGCCAAACAGAATGTGTAAATCAAGAAATCAAAACCTACCTTTGTATATACTGCAGCAACCATCCTACCAGCTGGACAGAACTCATTATGCATGCCAAGTTCACACACAACCATAGATCACACTCTGTAACAGGAAAATCCCCATTCTTCCTCCTTATGGGATTTAAACCTAAACCACTCCCTGACATAGTGCTAACTTCAGACAACCCATCTGCAGACCTTCATGTAAAACAGCTCCTTGAAGCATGAAATGAAGCACTTGCAGCCAATGACCTTGCATGAATGAAAGTGCAAGGCTGATTGAAAAACAACTACTGACTCTTCTGCAAGGGAGAAAAGGTATGGTTAGAAGCAACCAATCTCAAGTGGAAGATTGCAAACCCAAAGTTCACACAGAAAAGAGAAGGCCCCTTCACCATCACCAAAGTTATCTTCCCCATAGCATTCAAACTGCACTTACCAAAAGCCTGGAAAATACATCTGATCTTCCTTGCTTCCCTCCTATCTCCATTTGTAACTGATGGGACTCCATCCCACCACCCTATTCCTGAATTAATAGACAGTGAAGAAGAGTTTGAGATAGAACAGATCTTACAGCACTGCAGAACCCCATTCTCCTGCTTCTTTCTGATCTAATAGAAGGAGTATACACTCAAAGATGACTCATGGGTTCCAGAACAGAATCTCTCTCATGCCCAACAATTTCTCTCTGATTATAAAAAGTGACACTGACTCTGACACCCTCTTCTCCACCCACCATTACTGATATGCAACCTAGGGAACAACTATACTTTTAGACACACAGTCACAACTTGAGCTTGTACTGCAGATACCATGCAGGGTCTTGCCACAAAGGCCACAAAGACACAAAGATAAAAGTGTAGGAATGATGGATAAGAGATGAGTAGTATCCTTAGGCCTTAACCTCTAGGAGGCAAATAAACAAGTGGATTAGACTGAGGGGGATCAGTTGAATACACCCTGTATTTATACTATAGGAGGATGTGCATAGATCAGGTGACATCATAGATGAGGAGATAGCAAGAATAGAAAGAAGCAACAGAGATTAACACCTCAAGGCAAGCATGAGGTATCAGAATGGAAGAGAAGTAAAGAAGCATGGAAATAAAAGAAAGGCTTTTTTAATAAAATGGAAATGAAAGAGGCTATGCACATGAGGCAGCCTGCAAGCATGACATCATTGGTCTGGGCCTGATCATGTGATCAGTCATGTGACCTGTCACCTGACCTAGTCATGTGATGAAGATAAAAGATTAGATAAGATAAGATGAATGAAAAGATGAAAAAGTGCAAAGGAAATGTACAATGTCATAACACTTCCCCCCCCTCAAGACTCGTATTCCAGATGAGTCAGAGAGTCAGTGACCACAGTGAAATTTTCATAGGTGTTGAAGAGAGATGCAAAGTCCACATTCTGCAGACGAATGCAATGAGGAGCTGAAGGGTTCAGCCTATAAAATTCAGCAATAGTCTCAGGAGTGTTTTGCAAATGAATAGCTGGTTCCCAAGTATCATCTGAGTCATCCCAACCCCTTCAATGTACCAGATATTGAAGTGATCCATTATGCATATGAGAAGCATGAATATGATCAACTTCATATTCTTCATCACCCTCCTATGTGACAACAATTGCATTAGGTTGCAGAACCAGTTGACCAGGCAAAGTGTCATGATAAGGTTTTACTCTAGAAATGTTGATGACAGGATGAATCCATAGTCATTTTGGCAGGTCCAATTGCAAAGTGTTCAGCAAGATTTCAAGAATCTTATACAGGCCCAACCATTTCTGAGTGAGTTTTCTAGTGAAGTAAGGAAGGGTAAGATTATCTATTGATAGCCAAACTTGTTGGCCAATGGCAGGGATGAAAGTTATGGAAGCATGTGGAGCATTGCTCATTTTCTAATGAGCCTCTTCTAGTGCCAACTTCACTTTGGAATACACTTTCGCACATTCCAAACCAAATCCACTATTTGCAGATTCAAAACCAAGTTGTGAAGCATAGTTATGAGTGATAGAAAAAGGAGTGGCTTTTGTAGCAGT
>JBBPJS010000521.1:0-15870 GCA_038088835.1 Singerocomus rubriflavus | reverse complement strand
CAAATATCAGCCTTGGTGTCGTAACGTTTTCCCTGGATGATCTCTGGCGCCATCCAACATGGCTATCGAACACAGGTAAGCAAGGGTACTAGATGCGCACGCGGGTGAGTAAGGACGCACGGTACCGACAAAAGACTTGCGCTTGCCGAACTGTGGGCGTGAGAAAGATCCGTTTGGATGTTTCGAGGAAGGAGAGAGGTCGGTTTTCATGTTTGGGGGAGCAGAGTTGATGGGATGGACGACCGATTGTTCGTCATCCACGAGAGGAGCAGCAACACCAAGATCACCTAACAGAACAGTTCCGTCATCATCGACGAGCAGGTTGGCTGCCTTTATGTCACGATGAATGAATCCATTTATATGAAGATAACTAGATATGACTGTTAGAGAGATTAAGGAGACTGGAAAAGAAGTGCTGACTTGAGACCCTCTAGAGCTTGTTTAAGGATACATTTGACGACCTCCTCTTCCATGCCACCGGGCCAAGCATACTTCATTATGTCTGTGGCACTGCCCTTATTCATGAGACGGAGGGCAATGTGGAGTTTGTGGCCTTCGATCCAGCTTCCACGCACGCGGAGGACGTTTGGATGCTTTGAAAGGGACATGAGTTGGGTCTCGCGCTGAAGGCGAGCGAGAGAGTGTGGGGGAAGAGAGTCGAGGTCAAGGACCTTGAGCGCGCAGGGAAATGGGCGAGGGAGTTCCGGAGATGGCGGATTATACACGGCTGCATACACGACAGAGGATGCACCGAACCCGATGGGGGAGCCAATGGTGTAGTCGTCGGGACGATCACTGAGCCAGAGAGCGTGAGGGGGATGTTTGAGGGCTGGCACGAGAGGGAATACCTGAAGAGTCGCCATTCATCTTTGACGGCGCCGATGAAGTTTTTCACGGGCATAGCGACGACGTGCAGGACGGTGAGGACGTCGTCGTCGTCGTGGCCGTCGTGAATGACGCGGAGGGCCGGTGGTCGGGTGCTGTATCTCAGGCTGATCTCTGATTACCGTGTTCCGAGTCACACATTCCGAAGGGCCGGGTCCGTGTTCGGGTACCCGTAGCTCTCCTCCTCCTCCTCCTCCTCTTCCTCATCCGTATCCCTCTCTGCTCACCCATTTTATGGCACCAAAGGAGCCATGTGCTAAATATCAGTATGTCCTTACTTCATCAGGCCCAAAGATTGTCCCCGTCCAAGACAATGTTTCGAAGGAGGAAGAGTCTCCGGCAGACTACAATGCTGGGGGTTATCTACCTGTAAGGATTCACGACCTCTTCAAACATGGTCGCTATCTTGTCGTCAGAAAACTCGGGTATTCCCCTCTTCTCTCACTTGCAATCCTTTCTCATCCTTCTTGCAGTTGGGGCCACTTCTCCACCGTCTGGCTCGTACACGATACCCAGTGTGCCCCCTCCTCTCTTCCTCTTCGTTCTTCTTTCTCACTCTTCCCAGCCAATCCTGTTACTCTGCACTCAAGGTTGTCAAGTCCGCCTCCCGTTATGCTGACACGGCCCGTGATGAGATAAAGCTCCTTACCAAAGTATCGGACGCAAATCCCGTCCATCCAGGTCGTGCCTACATTGTCTCTTTCCTCGATTCTTTCACGCATTCTGGCCCAGAAAATCACATATGCATCGTCTTCGAACCTCTCGGAGAGAATCTCCTGGCACTCATTGAACGTAACAAGAAGAAGGGTGTTCCACAGACCTTGGTCAAATTGATCACAAGACAGATCCTTCTTGGCCTCCAGTATCTCCACGACGAGTGTGACTTGGTACACACTGACATCAAGCCAGAGAACATCCGTACGTTCTCCCTCCCTCTCTCAATCATCTCCTTACGTTCCTTTCTAGTCATCTCCATTCCGGACGTCGAGGCGCACATTCTCGCAGAACTCTCTGTATCTCCTTCCCCCCGTTCGCGTCAAGTCGGTATCCCTCATCCCACAAAGTCCCGTTTGGGCATGACCATCCCCAGTCGTCGACCTCCCGGCCGCGAACGCCACGTTGAGATTTTCGACTCACAACCATTGTCAAGCCCTTCATCTAGATGTGGTAGCATAAGTGCGAGTGCAAGCAGCCCAAATCTTCACAGTCACTCCTTATCTACCGTTCCTCCACACAATTCCTCTTCCACCAGCAGACTTGTGAAACGTCCTATTTCTTCACATCTCAAAGTCGTTCCTACTAATCAGCCCTTGTTACAACCTGGTACTCCGTCCACGGCATCGTCCACCTCTTCTTTTTCAATGCACGCTAGCACCAATAGTATCGTCAGCACTCCACCAACCTCTGTGGAGAGTGTAGATATTCCCACGTTGTCCAAGTTGGCCTCCATCATGGTTTCCGATTCCAAGTCCGTACAGGACTCGCATGACTCTGTTGTAGAGCATTCTGCTTTGCCTCTCTTCCAAACACATTCGTCAAACGATATTCCCCACGCACCCATCGGTCCATCGCTGCTCTCCCGGACCGCCCCTCAGCGAACAAACACCTCTGCTCTGAGCCACTTGTCCACCTCTTCTTCTACCGCTGGTCCTACCCCCCAGCCTCCTCCAACTCCTCTGGGCTATACCCCGCTCATGATCAAGATTGCCGATCTAGGCAATGCAACACCTTCAAAGCAACATTACACTGAAGATATTCAGACCCGGCAATATCGTGCTCCCGAAGCTATCCTCGGGCGGCGCGACTGGGGAACACGCGTCGATGTATGGAGTGTGGCATGCGTCGTTTTCGAACTTTTGACTGCCGAATACCTTTTTGATCCACATGGGCAGGGTGAACTGTTTAATAAAGATGATGACCATATAGCCCAGATTATCGAGCTAATGGGTGATTTTCCACTCGAGGCGAAGATGGGGGGCAGGTACAGTAGAGAACTGTTCGATCACACAGGTCAGTTCTTTGGACTTGTTGATTTATTTCCTGACTGGTTTCAGGTGCACTGCGGTACATCAAAACTCTGAAGCCATGGCCACTGTATCGCGTGATGGTGGAGAAGTATCTATTATCGAACAATGCTGCCACGGATCTTTGTGCCTTTCTGGAACCTATGCTCACAGTCGATCAGCGAGAGCGTAAGGAAACACGAGATATGATTGACCACAAATGGTTGCACGTCACAGACGAAGAGTGGCTAAGTGTAGGCGAGTGGTGAGCCACAAACTAAAGCAACTTGATCCGGGTACATTTTGTCTCTTATACATGGCATCCTTTGTAGTTCTTCCTCGCTGCATATCGATTTTATATACTGTAGGCATTGTTTATATTTCTATAACCAGTCTGAACATGGCGTAAAACGTTGAACTGGCGCTATTTAGCTGCCAACTACTACTGTAGAATGCGCCCCTATGACCGCATCAAGTAGATTAGATAAGGTACTACTGCATTAGGCAGGTTATATAACTTTATCCCATACATGTCAGATCAGTGTACAAGAGCTCCCAGCTTCCAAATAAAATATAAAGAGAGTGTTTCACCCTGTAACCATCTAGTAAGTCAGAGGTTCCTCCTCTGTGGGTGCCCTAGTGGCTGCCCCCACCTCGGTTCAACATGAAATGTTGCTCGTGCGCTCAGTTTGGAATCTGATTCTAGCTTGCGTGACCACTGTCTACGCATTATTTACAACGCTGTATTTCCATACATTCAATCTGAACTCTCACTGAGGGGGGAGTTCACCCTCGGAGGCCGAGAGCTAACTGTTGTCAATGGATATGCCTCCGAGGATATTCACAAGGCCCGGGATATCGCTGTCATCGATACTTGTTGAAAGCACGGAGGGGTGCTGCATGACAGGCACATTCTTTGTTGGACTCCCAATAATCGAATACGGGGAGTCTGATATGAATCAGCAACATTCGGAATGCAATGTCACAGAGCAATTCATCCGTACCTTGTGACTTGGCCACAGCCATACGGCTGACCTTCGGGGTCGTTGGCTTTCTTTCCGCGAATAATGGGGTGAGCTTGCCCACTTTACAGACACCACAGACTATCTCAGTGAACTAGAAGAACTACGCCATATCGAGTGCTATGGCTTACTACACTCATCTGGTCGTATAGATTTGGAGTGTCTACCATAGCTACAAACATTTGATCAGACACTTTCAGGAGGACGTCATTACACTTACATCTTTGAACACTTTTCACATTCTAAAGGTTATATGTGAGGTCGAAGGTGTACCAAGACAACAATAACAAGCTCACTCCATTCATATGGGTATGATATTTCATAATCATGGCGAGTCTAACATAATTAGCACATGCATCCTCCGAACCAAGCATGAGCTTACAGAAATATGGATATCCGGATGCTCGTACATCACTTTGTCCGCCCTATATATGTTCATATCTTAAGTCAAACAGAGGAAAATGTCATGTACTAACCATGACTTGAAAAGTTGGCCATGTCCTTCACGAGGGTGGTTATCAATCACCCAGCATGCTAAATGGCACATTTCATGAGACAGGGTATTCCGAATGCGTTCTATTGGCCCATTCAAACCATCAACATATGTTGTGCCTGAAACTCCAACCAGCGCACCATCACAGTCCAAGATTTTGGATGCTAATTCGATTTTCGTGGTATGCGAGCCGTCACGGGAGCTATAAATAAGAATAGTCAACACAACTAGGGCTGCTAGAAGTATGATCTACTCACCGATGCCAGCGCGCTCGTCCTGCAGTTGTGAGCAGGCGTTTGCTCCATTCTAGGGTGGTATTCTTTGGGAGGCGATCACCAAAAACATCTCTGTTGAGCTCAGCAAACAGTTCAGTGGCATACTTCTGTCGTCGAACTTGCTCTTTCGCACTGTGCGCTGAACGTCCAGATCTTTTGGTAGGTAACTTCCGTGCGGCCGAGGAGCATTCAGGAATGGCACTCTTCGGAGAGTCGAGCAACGATTTGCTCTTTGTAATATCTTGACCTAGACCAATAAGTGAGTCTCTGAAAACTTCTGTGAGGCATCAGTAGAGTAATCCTAGAATACCTTTGACCTGAAGGGTAGTTCTGATCGGCTTTCGAGAGCCTGAGGGATCATTCCTAGGCAAGTATGGGCAAAGCTGAACAATGCACTACTAAGCACGCACAATACGAGTATGCCGTCCTGGTCCGATCCACCATCGTCACTGATATCAATATATAAGGGTATGAATTTCTCCGAAGGTGGCTGCTGTCTTCTGGAGCCCGTAGACTCTTTTCTTTGTGGCCTCTTGACCAAAGGGGACAGCACATCAGGAAGGCCCGAAGAATTGCTCGACTCGCTGTCAGTTAATTCGATAATATCGTTCTCCGAGGTAGAACACGAGTCGCGATGTTTGTTTTCTCCTTGCAATGCGGATGTGAACTTGCTGCAAGTCGTTCATGCAAATTCATCCAAGATCGCACTGCGCTACCATCTTACCTAGTGTGTGGCTGATAGTCCCTATAGATAATTAAAGCATCATTACCAAGACTTTATAGTACAATAACGATCACCTACACATCAGAGTCCTCAGAATCAGATGAAATCTCTATAATTTGGAGGAGAGGACTATAGTTGATGGAGGACGTCAATCTGTCCGTACAAATGGTTTCTATGGCTTTCGTCGACTTGTCCTTGTCATTCGATGCCATGATGACGGTGAATACTGTACACTGGGGCCAGTGACTGCATAACTTTTGTCGCGTCGCGAACTGAGGCACGTGCATGTTGAACACCAGCACGTGACTTATGCTAATCAAGTGAATCCTATGGCAATTACATATTATCGCCCGCCTAGCTCAATCGGATAGAGCGTCAGACTTTTACGATTGTACAAGTCGTACAAGGCGGCGATCTGAAGGCTGCGAGTTCGACCCTCGCGGTGGGCTATGGTTTTTGTCTCTAACGTATTGCCATGACTTTTTGTTTCAAGCTAAAAGTTGTCAATAGACAGTAATTGGGTTGAAACATGGGACAATTCATGTCACAAATATCTGGTATGGCCTGTAAGGTACCTATCTTGGTGAATGTATCACTCAATTTACAACCAAAAAAAATTAAACAGGTATTGCAAAACTTATAGCCCACCGCGAGGGTCGAACTCGCAGCCTTCAGATTGCCTAGATCATAAGAGTCTGACGCTCTATCCGATTGAGCTAGGCGGGCGATAGTCAGTATTCACTACAAATATAAGTAACACAATGATTTTTATCAGTAGCAAAGTTGTCAGTATCATACAACATACAACATTGGGATAGTACTACATGTACCCAGGATACTATACCCCAACTCTGCATATATGAGCAAGAGACCACCACCTAACCATGCCAGACTCACCTGTGCACAACCTTTTTTTGTCCACTGAACCTGATGATCTCCCTCTTCTCCAGAATGAATAACATGCGTTCAAGGGCATGATTCGAGTAGCCTTGTTGCGTGACAAATTCCCTGACGAGGCTCTGATAGCTCGTACTCCACCCTACCGGCAACCGCCTCCGGAGCTCTTTCTCTATGCGACTCATCTCTTCGTTGAGCTCACCCCGAGACATTCCATCAACAGAACCTGCAGATACTGCATTCATGGTTGAGAATTTGAACAGACGTATCGCCTCTTCAACGTGATGATTTTGCACGATGGGCGACAGGGTTATCTTTGCGAGTGACTCAGATATTCTGATAATAGCTTCTAGCTGACTGGACATGCAATTATTAACGGAAGAGACAGAAGGATTTAGTATGGTTGAACAAACCGGATGGTCATTGGTATTGAACTTCGCTCGTCGTTATCTCGCTCGACTTGCTGAACTTGCTTTCTCAGACTCACAAAATGGCTGCTCAACATTTCCTGCGCATCTTGAGAAAGGCGAGGTGCACATTTACTACAACGTATGTTGAGAAAATAAATCTCAGCTGAGAAATGAGGCATGCCTCTTGCAGTATGCAATGTATCGTTTCATCTTGTCGATGTCGATCTCACCGATAACTTCGCCGTTCTCAACATTTTGGTTTGGTCTATTCATGTGAATGTTCATGACGTGCTTTGCGATCATCTGCTCGGGTGGATGAGGAATTAGTTGGAGTAAAAGGACGGGTTAACAAACCCGGTCACGCTGCTCATTATGTTCGTCCTTGACTATGAATATCATGTCAAACCGAGATAAGATGGTAGTTTGGAAGTCGATGTTCTGCAAAAAAGAAGAAAAAGCTCAAGCGCTCAAGATCATTGCTAACAGTTGACTCACCTCGCCTGGACTCCGACCTTCGTCATACCTACCCCACACCGGGTTCGCTGCTGCAAGGACACTCGTCCGAGAGTTCAGGACTGTGGTGATCCCAGCCTTTGCTATGGATATTGTCTGTTGTTCCATAGCCTCGTGTATAGCAACACGATCCTCGTCGCGCATCTTATCAAACTCATCGATGCACACTACACCTGTGTCAGCAAGGACCATCGCACCTCCTTCGAGATAAAACTCGCGCTAATCAGAGGGGGTTAGTACCATCTAAAATACTGACCACAGAGGCTTACAGAAACCGCATCACGTTGTATCGAAGCTGTCAGACCTGCTGCACTCGAGCCCTTACCGGAAGTGTATACAGCGATCGGAGCAACCTCCGAACATCTTCAGCCAATAGCTGAGATACATGACGACGAGTCCTACCTTCTCCACGAACTTGAGCAGCTGGCTCTTGGCTGTACCAGGATCCCCAAGTAGCAATACATTAATATCCCCTCTCAATCGCATCCCATCAGGTAATACTTTCTTCGAGCCTCCAAACAAGAGGCAAGCAATTGCCTTTTTGATGTCTGAATACCCTAAGTGACCCGATCACATCCAGCGAGACAGAAACAAACCTAGGCAACCATAGATACTTGGGGCTACACTTTTCGCGAAGCGTTCGTAGAAACCTTCGCTTCGTGCCATCTCAGCAAAATCTTCCTCTTCTTCGGGGGTGAACTGTACTCCAAAGGGGTTTGAGGCCCCACCACTTGAAGATGGGGATGACAACTCTATGTGGACTAGACGAATATATGGCTGTCGAAGAGCAGCCGGTCCCACAGATTTCTAGGCCGGACCTTAGTGACATAGGGACAAGGAGGAATATCGAAATCTCACGTTTTTTGCTGAGTTGAATGTTGAATAGATTCCAGTCACGATGATGCGTGAACCAGGAACGACCTTTGCCGTAAGATATCTATCGGCTGATAGGAGGATGTGGCGAGGAAGCTCCCCAATCGGCACCATATCGGGTGCTTCTTGTAGTTTGAGCGTTTGTTGGTCCACGAAACTGGACTTTGAATGAATTATGATGTAAGGGTCCAGCGGACAATCTTTCTTTTGATTCTCCAGCTCGGGAGCATCGCAAACCCTTGGGAGGCCCCTGTCCGAACCATTACCAAGACCACCAAGACCACCAGGAGGATATACAACCTTCGTCGATTTGCAGGCACGGCATTGGAGGTGAAGCTTTGTGGATCTAGAGGAGAGAACGGAGGCGGAGATGACAATGCCTGGTATACGAACTAGTTTATTCATTGTGTCCGCAGTAAGGTCACGAAATCGTTGCATGCTTAATCCAGACTGGATAGCTACTTGGATTTTGGGTATGATTTGGAGAGCGGTGTTGGTTCCCTCGTCAGAAGCATTTGCAAGAGGGAAAAGGATCGACTTGGCTGCTTTGGTGGCTGCGTTTTCAAACTTTGCGACGCATAAGCAAGAGAGCTCATATGACAATAAGTAACTCACCAAGGGGAGAATATCCGCCGGACGATCCTGAATTGCGTGTGCGAGTTCGTCGTTATACAGGCTAAGGTGACGCAAGTCTATCTCTAGCTGGTACTGCTTCAAAAGAATATTTCCACGTAGATTGTCTCTACGAAACGATCAAACACGTAATAAATTCTGGATGGGAGAGACAAACCTGTATATGAAATTCCCACCTACTCTGTATTGTAGTAAGAATTCGAGGAGGTGTCTTTCTGTCTGCGAGGGGGTATCCGTCGAAATTGACGCGGGAGATGGATCATGGACGTTAACAGTAAAAACTTGATTAGCATCAAACCCGGACATGGTGTAAGTTGCTCAAGTCATAATCGCGCACAACGCGACTGAATCAGTTCAGTTCAGGGCAAGTCGTCTCGCGTTCGAACGACTGGTGAACAATCAACGTTTTGCCTAGTATATGTAATTCCCGTTTAGCTCAGTTGGTAGAGCGCGTCACTAGTAATGACGAGGTCAGTCGTTCGAGTCGGCTAATGGGAAATTCTTTTTCTCTTGATCCACTTGACCAACGGGCGAACCTCTGTCCCAAATCAGCTAAATCTACCTTGTCAAAAGACCAGGATGACTCCAATGGACATTGATGAACTGTCAGTTGTCCTTCCAGCGACCACCACGTCTAGCCTTTCTCTTTTGCTGTACGTCGAAACCGCGTTCTACTAATGTATCAGACTTTACGATGTGCACGCAGCCATCCTCTCCCAATTCTGAATATCTCAGAGCATCTCACGCGATTGAAGCTACAGACGAGATCAAACCTGCCGTTTGGTATGTTTTCTTCCTCGATCAGTCATCAGCCAGGTTGCAGACTGTATATAGTACTTGGCGCGTTGCTCGGCACCCAGCATGGTCGAGAGGTTGAGATCGTCAACACGTTCGAGTTGGCAGTGGAGAATGGACGTGATGACTTAGTTGATCATGGTTTTTTGGTGCAAAGACGGGATCAATGTGGGTCACGTTTCTTGGAGCTTTCTTTTCTTCACATGTCGGTCTAGACAAGCAGGTGTTCCCTTCGTTGGAGTTGATTGGGTGGTATACCGTGGCATCGATGCCAACTTTGCGTCATATAGCACTTCAGGATCAGGTCAGCTCAAGTTACGCTTTGTCGCTCAGTGGTTGATAGTTTCCTGCACAGTTCACAGGATATTGTTCTACGCCGCTGCTCCTTCTACTTCATCCCTCGTCATCTGTATCCAGTTCTTCCGACATCACCGGCCAAACCCTTCCGTTCAAGGCTTACGAACCTTCTGTAGAGATAAGAGACAAGAAGACACGATCTGTGTTTATTGAAGCACCATACAAAGTTGAAACGGGGGAAGCAGAGCGCATCGCTGTAGACTGGACAGCAAAGGGGGGAGGGGGGAGCACGAGTCGTGAGTATTTGACCCTGTTGGCTCTTCACAATGCCAAGCTGATGCTGTCCAGTGGAATCTCATTTGCAAGCACAAAGGGCTGCAGTCAAGATGCTTCATGAGCGGATCTTGGTGCTTGTACAGTACGTCACAAACGCGATCGCAGGTGGGGAATGATTATTGGACATTCCTCAGTCCTGATGACGAGTCATGACACAGGCCGTGTTCCCAAGGATCACACGATTCTTCGATCAATTTCCGCCTTGATTGCATCCCTTCCTGCGAGTGAGAACAAGAATTTTCGCGAGGAATTTGACACAGTAAGTCTAACTCTGCTTCACACGGCCTGATGTCGTGTGCCGATTCTGAACGTGAAATTAATCCCACTACCCTGTAATCTTTCTAGGAATATGAAGATGTACAACTCACGGCATTCCTTTCTTCACTGACAAAATCAACAAACACACTGAATGATGTACGCGATGCTTGCTGGGATGGATGAATCCTGTATCTGACGAGTCGCTCCTAGCTGGTCGATAAGTTCCTTGTCCTGAATGGCACCCCGCGTGATGAACGGGCCATAGGACCCGGCCCAAGGAGGCGGATGGGCAGGCAAGGAGGCATGCTTGGAGACTGGACGATGCATTCTTAGACCGGAGCACACAGGCTGATATGTCATTACCACACCCTTTGGCCCGGGCTGCGACATTCGGTTTCACAGTGATGCACATATGATACTGTACACTGAAACCACGCCAGTGAGCTTCCTTCTCTCATCGGCTACGTGGTCAAGGTGCGAACCACACCCAACTCAGGTACTTCGCTGCCCCCTGCAAGACGTTTCAAACGACATACATACACTGAGTATCTACCGTGCCATGTACCTTAATCCAAGACGTGTTGCCGCAACGCACTCGGTTATAGTTGGCTGTGTGGCGCGTGTAGGTGCCAATGAGCTCATGAAACATCGACCCTTATGGCTCACTGGACATCATGATCTGGCAACCCAGCCCTATAAGTAACGCTCTTCGGAGGTGAGTACTTGACGAGGCAGGCCTAGCTGGCGTCAGATCATCAGAAATTGACAGCTTGCTTGCATTAAACAACGTTTCATCGCGCACAGAGTTCTCCGTATGTCGTGTTCGAATGCTCCACTCACGCCACCTGATAGGCCTGATTCCGATACGATCTTTGTGTCAGCAAAGTGGCAGCAGTTTGGTGCTCTTCAATACCCGACCTTCCCCATCTATTTTACAACATCGTTTTGCATTCCTTCCATCCTGATGGTACTCAGGGTACTTCGTTACTCGAATATCGCAACTCGACAACCCCTTAATCGTCGACGTCGCACAAGCATATGCCCTGGCGAGCGTCGTCTGATTCCAAGATGTGAACCTGTTCGTGGTCAGTCCGATGACCAGCAAGTACGTGCACGATGGACGCATAACTCTAGTATTCCGGAACTCAACGCCTAACGTTCGATGTCAAGAACCATGTTACAATGCTACAAGCTCGAGAAGACTGCGGGTGACACATGATAGTACAACACCAGTGCATTCCTTGATATAGCGGGTTCTGGCCGCTTATTATTGCACAGGTCTCAGATGAATGAAGGTCTTTTCAGAACACTCATGGTATCAGCTCTCTGGCAAACCCCGGCGCGATCATTACCCTCATTCGTCACAAACTGTGCCTAGGAGCATAAGCACGAACTAGCCATTCCATGAGGGGAACCACTGATATACTTTTTTCCAAGTCTCCTACTAACCCGAGTTATGGGCATAACATCATTTCTGGGAGGTAGGCAAATCGCAAGATTGAGCGCACAATGTGACAGTCTCAAGATATTATGCAAAGAAAATACGGTTGCAACATACTAAGCACCAACTGCCTCCACGGCCGGCAGGTATCCTTCTTTGAGACTTCTCTCCAGTCTTCTGACCTCCTCGATCGAGGTTGCTTTTGCGATGGCCTGCTTGACCCTCTCTGCTTCTTCCTTTGACATCAATCGGCCTGCCTTACCAGCAAGTGGTAATGGCTTGGGTTCATCAGTTGTTATAGCAGTCTTTGTGTTTTGTTTTGAAACAGTCGTGGATATCGTCGTCGCGAGTGCGGTAGGTAGACCTTCCGCAGTGAGAAATACTGACTTGCCTGTCTGCCGCTCCTACGTGCTCAAGATGTGTCGATGGTGGATGCGAAAGTGGTTTCTGGCGTACCTTATCCCGGATTCTCTGAAAATCCAAAACTCTCAGCGATGGTATTCTCCACGCAAGCCACTCGCGATACCATTTCTTTTCTCGTACAGGGTTCCCAATCAAGGATAGATACCTGAGGTTTTTTAGGTCCTTAAGGGGCTCGAGATCTCCAAGCTCGACAACACAGTTTGCGGTAAGGACAAGGGTGGTAAGATTAGGGACTGAGAGGTTGATAGATGGGGAGATGGACGAGACGCGATTGTTGGCGAGAAGGAGTGTGCGTAGACGTTTGAGGAGGGGCAGGTTCCCAAGCACGGTGATAGAATTATCGGTCAAGTCTATGGCATCATGATGGTCCTGAGTTGAAGTGCACGTCTAGTGAGACCTCGGGGGTCAATGGATGTGATCAGACGATACATGCCTTGGTGACACCCAGGTTTTCGATGGTGGGGATTTTATATCCTTGCGGCGCATTAGCAAGACATGCAATATAGGGTTCCTTGACAAACGTACCGCGAAGATCGAGCTGACGCTCTCTGACGGGATTTATTGCGGAGGGTGCTTGGGCGAGCAGCTCTGGAGTGAGCTTGACCATGACTGAGGCGGAGGCCGTTTCAGACTCAGACCTCGAGGCATCCAGTACGGCACTGACTGTTGAACCACTTTTTCCTCCAGTAATGAAGCCCATATACCAGCGACTCAACTTGTTCGCACATGTCTTTGTCTTTGTGCTGTATCTCGTCCTCACGCATGTCTAGATTCATCGTTGGCCAGGACGCCTACACCTTTGCACCAGTGGAACCGCTCGGGGCGCAGTCTCTCACAATACACAGGTCGACTGGTGACATAGTTCTCAATCGTGAGCCCTCCTCGGACTCATAGTGCACACTCCTCTTGCTAATGCCCGAGATATTTAGCCCCCAACACGTCTGCACCTCCTACTACCTCGAAGTATGAAAAAACGGTGTACGGGATACTCGGAATGATCTCTTTGACACTCTGTGCGTTCCTAATGCTTGACCTTTGCTTGCAAAAGATCATCACACCCTACGACAGCGGAGTACATCATCATCCTTACTGGCCGTGAACACCGAGCGCGTTTCATGGGACACGATGTGTACCGTGCCGCAGACTTCGATATTCTCCCCCTTAATCCAGGCATTTCCGTCAAGAACACACCACATCCTGTCGAGGGACATCTACTGGCGCTTGTGCGGTCTCATTTGCTCGGCGGTCACTTTCTATTTAGCTATGGATGGGATTTGTCAACACGCCTGCAAAAACAATGGAGCGAGAAGGAGACTAATCTTGAAAGATCTCTTTGGGAGCAGGTGAATGAAATAATTTGGACTGAAATTTTCAATTTCGTATCTGATGTCTCGCAAGGCGGACGACAGATTTTTCTGGAACAAGTGCGTACATTTTATATCCCTCTATTAGGGCTCTGACAATCCCTTTAGATTCCTGCAGTCGAGGTTGATTGACACTGACATTGCACAAAATGTGAGAAAATCGATCACTTACTGTGGCGTCTCTGACGTCGAAACATGAGCAGCTTGGTCCATACATCCTTCCTATTGTATATGGCAGTGGGTGTTCATCACCGGATATATCACATTCATGTTGACGTTGATAACTAGCATTTGATGTTCGCACCAATTACATCCATGGGCACCGGCTTCAGCTATGTCTCATCAGTCGGAGGTCGCGGTATCGCGCGGGTACACGGTACTTCCGCCGCGGTATAGACCAAGATGGGCATGTTGCAAACTTTAATGAGACAGAACAAATACTTCTCATCGAAGAACAAGCAACAGGCCGTATCTCCAACGTCGAAACGTTTTCACATCAGCTCAGTTTTTCCCAGATCCGGGGAAGTGTTCCTGTCTTTTGGGCTGAGGTCAACACACTGAGGTACAAGCCTGACTTGCAAGTGATGGACCTTCAATATACTGCAAGTAGCTCAGTGTTCAGGAGGTGATGAAGCATTTGACACCCTTCCCCCAAAGGTCGATGCTTTACGCCGTCATCTAGAAGAACAAGTTTCGATCTATGGCGAACAGAGTTTGGTCAATTTGGTCAACCAAAAGGGGTATGAACAGCCCATCAAAGACGCGTACGAACGTATCTTCAATCAAGTGTGTTATCCCTGTTGCCGCTATGATATCGCTTACGTATCTGTTTCAGGCAGAGGTGGCAGAGGTCAAATACCAGTATTTTGATTTCCACAACGAATGCAAGAACATGCGTTGGGACCGTATCAGTAATCTCATCGCAAAGATGCAAGATGACCTTTTGGGTCATGGGTATGGTGCCGTCGTTGATAAAAATTCTTCTGCTCAAGTGTCCCAAGTTATTTTCACCTCGACATGTCCCGACCTGAGCCTATAAAAACTCAGCGAGGAGTTGTCCGCACAAATTGCATGGATAGCTTGGATCGCACGAATGTTGTACAGGCAACGCTAGCAAAATGGACGCTAAATCACCAACTCAAAGCGCTTGGTGTATTTGCTGACGGTGAGGATCTAGACGATTTTCACGCCTTGAGCAGAGACTTTCGAGAGTGTAAGCGTTTGTCTTACATTAACATTACCTGATGATATAAAACCAATATCTGGGCAGTATGGGCAGATCACGCGAATCTGATCTCGAAAGCTTATGCCGGCTCTGGTGCGTTGAAGACGGATTTCACGAGGACGAACAAGCGAACAAAGATGGGTATCCTTGAAGATGGTTACAAGAGTGCAATACGATATGTCAGAAACAATTATTTCGATGGCGCGAGGCAAGATGGCTTTGACCTCATGACTGGGGCATGGACTCCGCGGAAGAATTCGATCACGGCTATTTCCTTGTTGGCAGATACTCGACCACTCATGATCCGCTCGGTGAGTTGTTTGTGTGTTGGAAACTATACGTCCGCTAATGAACGCCAAGATTCCATATATCATGTCTTTCTCATTGTTTATGATTTTCGCTGGTCTCACGCTGCCTAGAACTTCTGGTGAGTTATGAACAAGTTCAGCGTTTGAAAGTTTTGAACCTTTGGATACAGGTTACTCTCTCTTCTACTATTTCATGCTTTGGTTGGTTGTTGCGGTCTCTGCGATCACACTCATCATGATTTATGGTATCGAATATGTCTCGTGGCCAAGACTGATACCTCCAACGGATATAATTTACTACGAGGGACCAGGATTCCGCTCTGCGCATCACGGCAAAGGCTTGAAAGGTTCCCTCGCCCAGAAGCTCAATTTGTCGGGGAAAGATTTCTCCGCGAACATAGTTCCGACAGCCAGGAAAAGGGCGTTGACTGTGAGTAAGATGGAGGAAATAGAGATGGGACACAAGCAAAGAGTAGATTAGACTAGGAACTTGCATTTTGCTATGTCGTGTCGCCAATCTCTGTTTGTGCCTAATTTAGGCGTGTGGCAGCGGAGTTTGGATGTATCCAAAATTTCACCAGGGCCTATACTACTGCATCCCACTCTTGCTTGCATAGGAATGTCTGGAAAGAAACGCGCCTCTCCTGGCACTGACATGGAAAAAAACCCTCTTGAGGGCGCTGAGCTCGGTGACG
>JBBPJS010000520.1:0-15884 GCA_038088835.1 Singerocomus rubriflavus | reverse complement strand
AGCCATTGCTCTTGTCTCTTCACTACAAAAGTATGCAAATATGTGAGTAACTTCTAGTTAACTTGTTTGGATTGACCATCAGTTTGTGAATGGTATGCTATAGAAATCTTTTGGAAGATTCCTAACATTTTGCATAAATCAGTGATAAAAGCTGAAATAAATTGTGGTCCTCTGTTAGAAATGATTGAGGATGGAAGTCTGTAAAGGCATCAAACATTGTTATGAAATAATTTAGCTAGTTGAAGAGAAGAAATGGTTTTTGCACATGATATAAAAATAACTTCTTTAGAAAAGCAATCAATGATAACACAAGTAGAGTCATTGCCTTGTATTTCAGAAAAGCCTGAAATAAAATCAATAGATATATCCTTTCAAGGTAAAGACACAGTTGGAAGGGGGAGAGGCACAGAATCAGACATATGCTGCTTCTTTTGTAAGATAGTATATGTCTGATATGAATGAATATAATTTTTTATGTCTTTTGTGACACCAGGCCATGCGAGTAACAAGTGAGAAGATGCTTGATATGACCTTCACCAGAATGTCTGGCAACTGGAGAATTATGGCACAAGGCCATACATTGCATATGAAGATCTTCAGAGACATATATTTTTTGTTGCTCAGTTTTAAAAACTTCATTATCAAATGAAAAGTTTGTGGGGATATCATCTGAGCATGATTTTGTGTATTCTTTTATATTTTCAATAAATGTAGAGGATAAAGCAATATTGTAAGTGAAACTAGTGGGTGGCAGCACTGTTACATTAGTATTGATTTTTTCAGCTATGTTATCATAGTTGGGTTGCCTAAAGAGTGCATCAGCTTAACCATTTTGTGAGCCAGATTTATATGAAATTTGGAAGTTGAATTCTAGAAGAAGTGCATGTCATCTTGCTTATCTAGCAGACAAATCTTGTGGCTTCTTTCAGAATTCCAGATTCTTGTAATCTGTTCAAATTTCAAAAGAAGAAAGATCAATTAAATAATGGTGCCATTCTTTTAATGCTTGAATGATTGCCAGAAATTCCTTGTTATAAATGGGATAATTACATTCTTCTTTCAAGAATAAATGAAAGTAAAATGCACATGGATGCCACAATTCATTATCACATTGCTGTGATAAAACTGTGCCAGTCACTAGATTGGAAGCATCTGCTTTAATTCTTATTGGTCTTGAAGTGTTTGGAAAGACAAGGAGGGGTGCAGATGTAAACTGTTGCTTAAGCTTATCAAAAGCTTGTTGTTGTGATTTTGCCCAGCAGAATTCTATATCTTTCTTTGGAAAACTCATTAATGGTTTTGAGATCTCAGCAAAGTCCTGTATAAATTAACAGTAGTAGTTGCATAATCCCAGGAAAGATTGCACATCCTTAAGCTTCTTGAAAATAGGCCAATCTAGAATGGCATCAACCTTCCCCTTCTGCATTTCTACACTGTCTTTGGAGACTACCATTCCTAGAAAGTCTACTTTATCTTTGGAGAAATAACATTTGGAGGGTTTTGCAAAGAGGTCATTGTCTCAAAGTTGCTGTAGAACTTTCCAAACTATTTTTTTATGTTCCTCTTGTGTAGTGCCTTTGGTGAATATGTTGATGTCATCAAGATAAATTAATACCATAGCCCACATATCTTCATAAATGTCATTTATCATCTGCTGAAAGATAGCTGAAGAGTTAGTCATGCCAAAGTATATAACCAACAGCTTATAAGCTCCTTCAGAGGTGACAAATGCACCTTTCTATTCATTGCCTTCTTTAATGTAAACATTGTTATATCCCCATCAAAGATTAAGAGTGGTAAACATATTGGCACCTTTAAGCTGATCAATTAGAGTTGAGATAAGAGGCAGAGGGTATGCATTTTTGATGGTTTCTTTATTGAGATAATAATAGTCCATCACCATTCATTTCTTTCCATTCTTTTTGGAAATAAAGAAAACAGGGGCTGTCTAAGGAGACTTAGAGGATCTAATATAACCCTTTTTTTTTAGCTCTTTCAACAGGAAAGTTCTGACTTCCTTCTGTTCTATTTTGGAAAGAGGAATGACACATTTTTTTTTGGGTATGAAGTCATTCTTGAGGTCAATTGCATAATCCCATGGCTTTCTCTCTGGCATTCTTTCAGATTCTTTTTCAGAAAATACATTTAAATAGTCATGATATGTTATGACATTGCATACATACTTGCACTCTTGTGCTTGTCACTGTACACTTTACGACTACAAGTGTCATGTGACCTTCCAGTCATGTGATGCTTATGACATCTCTCATGACATCCCTTACCATGTGATCACTCCTTCCCTTCACAGTGTGATCTCCCTCTCCATCACATGGTCACATCTCAACCCCTCTTTCTTTATTCTCACGATTATCATGACCCCCAACCGATTATCTTAGATCTCTCCACACCTCATGGTGTACACACCCTCCTCATCTCTGCCTTTCCATCCGATCGGTATGATCTCATATCAAGATACCATCTCAATCATGACCCTGCAAGATCCTTGATGGATCTCTGCCACAATCCCTTCCTTGATCAGTCACATCTTGTGATCAATCTTCCATTCTACAGTAAGCATTGTATTCATCTTAGCTCTTCCATTTTCTCCTAGATGAATACCTAACCTTTACCTCATGGACTATTACCTTTACCTTATCTACCAATAGCAATAATAGTGTATACCCTAGATAGTAAGTCACAGCTTGGTCTGTGCACTCTCATGTACCGTATATAAGGGGTTGTGCAAGGGCTGTTATCCCCCAGCCAAATCCACTTGTTCACCTCTCCTACTCTGCCTACAAAGGTGGCCTAGTGATGTTTAAGCTACAACAAGTAATAGAGTAGCTATTTGCCTACCCAGTCTTCAGACTGCCTAGGAGTGAGGCATTGCTCGGATGTGGTCTCACCTTATCCTCCTCCCTTCTATTTATTACTGTGTGGTCATGCAAGCTCAAGCCTTGGTCAAGACGAGTCACGGTCAAGACGCCTTGAAGCCAACATTCATTATGAAGACATGCCTCTCTTTGTGAGGGCATTATACTCGATATGCAAACCCATGTGATGCAAGATGTTATCGCAATGCCCTTGTGGATGTTATACCTGTGGGTTACATAGGTGTACACTGCTGGTATCCCTTATCATATTAACATGTTCTATTTATTAGTATTTCTACTTGTCTGCGGACTTGTAGAAGATCTCGTTGGGTATCTGTGTGTAAACCCCGAGATGGGGTGGCACCCCTGATCAAGCTTTCAAGGATGGTAACCTGGAGATAACCACGCAATTACCCAAGACCCCGACTCCTCACCCCACAGGTCATCTACGATTATGCTACACTCGTAGGATGTAGTATTAGGAGAATGCGGACCAGCTGCAAGAGTGCTCGGTCATACTGACGATGCAATAGTTCGTCAAGGAGTTAAAGATCACCCTTTCCTCTATTCCGATTCCCTCTTTGGCTGTTCAGCCACTCTTATATTCGTTCATGGTTCAAGCCCCGTAGAAGATGATGCTGGATTGCCCGATGGGTTATGGTGATGATGGATAGGCAGTGTAGTGTCTCGCTGATTGCTCAACACATACTGACTCATACTTGGTCAGATCCTTGATAGGTGAATACATATCTAGTTTGTTGCATCTGCACATGGCTGAGTTAAATTCTCAATAGTATTCTCACAATTACATCTCCATAGCAGAACAATAGATGCAAGACTAGCAGATATGAATTATTTACTAATTCTGGATATGTAATCATCTGTTCACTCAAGTACATTGAACTTCAGTGAAACCAGCCAATGATAACTGGTGCTAACTAATGATCAGAACTAGTGCTAACTGCTGACTGATTTACAGAAGAGAGTCAACCATTCATCATGATAGAGGATGATAACAGCTCCAAGGTGCACCACAGGATGAGCAAGATTCAATTATATACAAACAATCTATCTTTACTAACTCAACATAAAGTTACTCCAAAAGTATCTGTCTAAATATCATATCTCAATACAACACTTACTTGTTTTGACCTGGTGACCTGGTGTTGCCAGCTCTTTCATGACCTACTATGATGCAACCAAGACAAGCAAGCCAATCGTGATCCCCCAGTTTGTGGGTGGTTGTAGATTGTTGCAATGATGAAGGACCTGATAGGGAACCCACTTGAGATGATACTCTATCGCTGCAAGCTCCCCGCTATGATATGATTAACGTTTGCGAGCTAGATAATTCAAATTCATCAATCATGGAACTCATTCATTATATCGGTGCTGTAGAATTCTCCTGACCATAAACACTGGTTGCACACACCGGGTTCAGCCGAGGAATGTTCACTATGCTGGTGGGCGAGTTGTTTATAATAGAATAATAACTTGCGTGCCGCATGCAAACAGAATATAGCAACATAACCGGGCAACAAAGAGGTAAAAACATGTAGATCGTGGAAATATCCCAGCATTTTCCTAGTCAACCATGTCACATGAGTTCGAAGGTCAATTAGCCAGCATGGACTCACAAGGTACAGGTTATTTCTCTATGATGGACTATATGGAAATGCACTAATATCCTTGATAGTAGAACAGCCTGAATTCACAAGCGATATCCCTTGTCTCAGAGTTTGAGAAAGGAGGTACGGCTGATTGCATCAGTAGAGCAATCGTCCTCGATCGCGAAGCATTGATGCTTTGCCCACATGGACACCCCAAACGATTTAACACGTTGAATCTCTTTGCACTTCATCTTGGCAATCGTTACAAGCAGCTTGGAGCGATGAGACCTCGAAGAAGCCATTCTGCTTGATCGAGATTCACTCGCACTCTGTCCAACAGGGCACTCTGGTTGGTCAACATCATTGAACAGCCTCGTAGGTCATCTCAGCACTCGGTACAACCAGAATGGTGCGATGAAGGATCTGAACGAGGCCATTTTGCTTAACCGAGATTCACTCTCACTCTGCTCACCAGGGCACCCTGATCGGTCGACATCATTGAACAACCTCGCAGTAGATCTCAGCACTCGGTACAAGCAAATCGGTACAGTGGAGGATTTGAACGAGGCCATTTCGATTGGTCAAGAATCACTCGCACTCCGTCCACCAGGGCACCCTGATCGGTCGACATCCTTGAATAACCTCGCAGTTCATCTCAGCACTCGGTACGGCCAGAATGGTGCAACGGAGGATCTGAACGAGGCCACTTTGCTTAACTGAGATTCACTCGCACTCCGCCCACCAGGGCATCCTGGTCTGTCGACATCATTGAACAACCTTGCAGTTCATCTCAGTACTCGATACATGCAAATTGATGCAGTGGAAAATCTGAACGAGGCTATTTCACTTGATCGAGAAGCATTAGCACTCTGTTCGCCAGGGCACGCTGGCTGGTCGAGATCCTGAGACTATCTCGCACACCATCTTCACACCAAGTGTATCCAGTTTAGCCAGTTAAAGGACAAGGATGAATTATTTATCATCTATTCCCAATTGGCGCATGCACATACCATAGACTCTGCCATTGATCCATTTGCTGCCCGATCATGAATACATATAGCGGAAGAATACCAGCATCCGACCACACTTCTAGCATACACAACATCTCTTCACTTGCTCGTTCATCATTTGGCCACTCTACCATCTCTACCTCAGCATCTCACCATCCTAAAGGAACTCACATCATCACTCGCCGTGGATGCGCTCTCAGCTGCCCTCCGCAATCACTCCCTTTATAACGCGGTCGAGATTCTAGAACAAGGTCGGGGTGTATTTTGGAACCAGCTCACTCGCCTCTGATCCCCGATTGACGATGTCGTTGCATCTGGTTCAGAAGGAAGGACATTGGCAGAAGAGTTTACCCGTCTCACCTCGCTCATTCGTAAAGCCTTCAATTCATCTACCTCGGATCAGCATGACCGAGTGTACAATCTCAACGTCCAGTTACAAAAAGTAGTCGTCAACATCCGTCACCTACCTGGTCTCAATCGTTTCCTTCACCCCTCCCTCTTCTCTGACCTCAAGTAGGCAGCCCGCGCTGGCCCAGTGATCATAGTAAATGCGAGTACATATGGATGTGATGCTCTTGTTGTCTTACTTGAACATGGTCCTGCTCACATCCCACTCTCAATTACAAAGAAAGGCGTGCAAGAACTGTCACTGAGGCTCGGTATATCGAGAACTCTGGGATGAGGTTGTTTCACCCATTGTCGCCTTCCTCCAGACGATACTTCCATCTCGATCGCGTATCTGGTGGTCTCCCACTGCTGAATTCTCTCTTCTTCCGCTCCACGCCGCCAGTCCGTATAGGAAGGGTCAGCGGAATCTCATCCATCTCTACACCTCATCATACACTCCCATCCTCACTGCCCTCATTCATGCTAGACGCCCTGTTCCCCTTCTCCCTCTATCGAACGAGAAGCACTTCATCGCTATAAGACAGGCGAATGCCGCCGGAACGAGTGAACTCTACACAGTTAGCACCGAACTGGAAGACATTGGCAAGTACGTTGATGGTCTCGCCACATTCACGCGCATTGAGGGTGAAGAATCCTGCATCACCCGGGTCAGTAGTGAGCTTGACAAGAACGAGTGGGTTCACCTCGCATGTCACGGCATCCCAAATAAGCAGCAGCCATTCCAGTCTGCATTCGCTCTCCACGACGGACGCTTCACGATTGAACAGATCATGCACTGTGAGCTGGACGATCCGCAGTTTGCATACTTGTCTGCATGCCACACAACCGTCGGAGATGGAGAGAGTCCAGATGAGGTGATTCATCTTGCGTCGGCAATGCAGTTCATTGGGTTCCGTTCGGTGATTGGGACAATTTGGGCAGTGGATGATGAAACGACGAACAAGATCACGTCGATGTTTTATGGCCACATGAAGGATGAGTGTGGTCATTTGGATTATACACGGGCGGCATTCGCACTAAACAAGACGATGAAGACATTGAAGGGTATATCATTTGATCAACAGATCTTATACATACATCTCGGTGCCTAGTTAGCTATCCTGTGTTCACGTGTTGTGTCCTTTCTGCTACTGTCTTTGCATCGCTTGTAACTGCTGTCTAGCCTGCTGTCGAATATTTCGGGACTTTGTGCTACCAACGGGCCCTTCTTCCTATTCGATATTTCACGTGCGAGCTTGCTTTATGGGTTCCAGTTCTACTAGTGATAAACCTTGTCGAATTGGCAGGGATGTTGATTGTAACTATTCTGCTCTGTCGTTTGGCATCAGAGATGACCATTCTGCGGATCTCTACGTCCCACACTCTTGCTCACTAACCATAAGCCCCAAGAATTTTTCATGGGCATGGTCTTACTGAATCAGTCAATATTGTCACAATAGCTGTATCGGGCCCTAGCATTGCCAAAGCACCACTATTCACAACCGCCGACCTAGATTCCTATGCATTACAAAATGCCCGGTGCCTGAAGTAAGTGTAGTTCGATCACTGTGGGTAGCCGCTAGCGCACAAGGTACTCCGTGGTCGTATTTTTTGTCTTCGGTATTGACCGTCCCGCGGGAGTTCCTGGTGTCTAGTGGGGTTTGTCCTTGCTCTGAATCCGACGGCAAGGTGCTCTTGTGACGATGACGACATAGAGCGGTCAACACCGGTGAAGCGACGCTGCAGACGACTTGGAACGAGCATAATAAAAAGCTGAACAAGATTGGCATGCCTCATTTACCACGCATGCCTATTTTGTACACCATGTCATTTCTGAATGGGCAGCTCCTCCTGAACACCAGAGAGAAATATGTACGCTCCACTGGACCAGGAATGAACCCATGCACATTTGTACAAACGACACCCAAAATCACGTTATATCATGCGCGTATCATTACCTGGATATGCTTTTCGGAAAGGCGGCAGTATTAGACCATTGTTCTGAAAATCAGATCTTAGTTAGAGTCTATTTAGGAGTTGCCAAAGGTTCGTCATGATTCTATGTAAAGAGTAACCGGAATGTGGCGAACCTTGGGAATCTGAGTCCAGGTAGTAGGAAAACAAACACCGCTCGCCTCCTCTAAGTATTCCTCCATGAAGATTGTCGATGGCGGACCTTGGAATTGCGAACAAGATGGAGAATTGTTTTCCTGGGACAGCTCACAGGACAGGGTGGTGAATCCAATTAGAATGGAGGCGGATGCCACTTACCTCCTTTTATGCAGATGGTTTTCTAACAGACCCGTACAATAATAAAGTGCATATGTCAGGATCACAGCCTGACAAATTTAGTGCGGAACACCTACCTCCTTCTCATCTGGTTGTTCTTGGCACCACAATTGTCAGCGCATGGGGCCGATCTACGCCATGACTTGATCTCTCATTTTTTTGAGTGGAGCGTGCGGTTCGTGTCGGACCGTCGTGCCACAGAGGGCAAGGAAGACAAAAACACATACAAACACATACCACGCTGGGACAAATTTCCGTACATGGCTCCTGCTGACATAAGAGAATAGAAACCCAGTGGCTGTGCTATATTTGCAGGCCATGAAAGCCAACTATCAGGTATAGCCAGCTTCACCTCCATCCGCGTCGAACCAACATTCTCTAAAACGGTCCTTTTCCATCAGTTTTCAAACATATGTGGCACGGTTTATACACAGGGAAACGTCCTTTTCACGCCTGATGGCAACACCTTGCTGAGTCCTGTAGGGAACCGCGTGACCGTCTTTGATCTCGTCAAGTGCGTATACGCCTCTTTCTCATGCTCGCGGGGGATTTGGTTCGTCGTGACATGCTTTTTTCCTTTTCGCAGTAACAAGTCCCGGACGCTCCCGTTCGAGAGCCGAAAGAACATCGCGGCTATCGCGCTCTCCCCGGACACGCGCCTGCTGCTCGCCATCGACGACGATGGGCGCGCGGTACTCGTCCACTTCCAGCGCGGCGTTGTACTACATCGCATCAATTTTAAAAAGGCGGTCACCGACGTCCAATTCTCGCCAGACGGAAAGTCAGTCTAGCTCTCTTGGTGTCCCTCATGCCGATACACTGACCATGCCTTGTCTCCTCCCAACCCGACCCATACATCCTTGTTCCTGTTCGGAAATACGACGTGGCGGAGGACAGGTATATCGCCGTAACGCACGACGCGCATGTACAGGTATGGCGCACTCCCAACCATCTTGTGCGCGAGTTTGCACCGTTTGTACTCCATCGGACGTACACGGGGCACCACGATGCCGTGCTGAGCATTTGTTGGGCGCCCGATTCAACGTGGGTGTCATTTTTGCGTCCCTTGTGTCTTTGCGTGTGCTGCTTCTGTATATTTGTACGGCGAACCGCGACATTAACCACCACTTGATTGAAAAAAGGTGTTTTATCACGACGTCCCGGGACATGACAGCGAGGCTGTTCACCCTGGACCCCCTGGAGGGCTTCCGCCCAAAAATGTTTGCGGGTCACCGCGACGCCATCGTTGGAGCTTATTTTTCACCCAAATCAAACGCTGTAAGTGAATTTTTTGTGCCCTGTTTCGGATCGTCATGTCTTTTGAAGATATACACTGTAAGTCGTGATGGTGCAGTGTTCACATGGAAAGCCAAGACGGAGCAAGGTATGGAAGCGGACAGCGACGACGACACCGCACCAGTAGCACCGACACCATCCGGTGCCTTGAATACCATCGCCACGACTCGCTGGGGTATTCACGAGCGGCACTATTTCAACCTTCCAAACACCAAGGTCGTTTGCAGCACCTTTCACCCGCCCTCCAATCTTCTCGTCGTCGGCTTCTCCACCGGTGTCTTTGGACTCTGGGAGATGCCTCAGTTTACAAACGTGCATACACTTAGCATCTCACAGGAAAAAATCTCGTCGGTCGCGATTTCGTCATCGGGAGAATGGCTCGCATTTGGGGCACGCAAGCTCGGGCAGCTCCTCGTCTGGGAATGGCAGTCCGAATCATATGTGCTCAAACAACAAGGGCACTACTTCGACATGAACACGCTCGCTTATGCACCCGACGGACAAACGGTTGCCACCGGGGGCGACGACGGCAAACTCAAAGTGTGGTCCGTACACTCGGGGTTCTGCTTCGTGACCTTTTCGGAGCACACTGCCCCTGTGATGGATGTGGCGTTTTCCAAGCAGGGATCAGTGCTCTTTTCAGCTTCACTCGACGGTACCGTGCGGGCCTACGACCTCGTACGATACCGCAACTTTCGCACCTTTACGTCTCCCTCGCCTGTCCAGTTCTCTGCGCTCGCGGTGGACCCCTCTGGGGAAGTCGTCGCGGCGGGCTCGACGGATTCGTTTGAGATATTCATGTGGTCCGTGCAGACGGGAAAACTTTTGGACGTGCTCTCGGGCCACGAAGCACCGATCGCATCGCTTGCGTTTTGCCCCTCGGGTTCAAATCAGCTCGCGAGCGGTTCTTGGGATAAAACGGTGCGGATATGGAATGTGTTTAGCCGGTCTCGTGCTGTTGAGAGCTTTGCGCTGTCCTCGGATGTCCTGTCTGTGGCGTTCCGTCCGGACGGTGTCGAAATTGCCACCTCGACGCTCGACGGGCAGATCTCGTTCTTTGACGTGCGTTCAGGCAAACAGACCAATCTCATCGAGGGGCGCAAGGACATTTCTGGGGGACGTAAGGCGGACGACAGGGTCTCAGCGGCGAACAATGCCTCCACGAAGGCGTTCACGAGCATGGCGTATACGGCCGACGGGACGTGCATCCTCGCGGGTGGGAACAGCAAGTACGTCGTGCTCTACGACGTTCGAGAGGCGGTGCTCGTGAAAAAGTTCCAGATCTCGGAGAACCTGTCGTTGGACGGGACGCAGGAGTTTCTAGATAGTCGCAATGTGAACAGTGCGGGGATCAACACGGATCTGATTGACGATCATGGGGAGGCGAGCGATTTGGAGGACCGGATGGATACGACGCTGCCTGGGGCTGTGCGCGGGGCGGGAGACATGTCGGTCCGCAAGTACCGACAGGAAGCACGGACCAAGTGCGTGCGGTTCTCGCCGACGGGGTGGGCGTGGGCAGCAGCGAGCACGGAGGGACTACTCATCTACGCGCTGGACGAGGGCATCGTGTTCGACCCGTTTGACCTCACGATCGACCTGACGCCGCAGCGCGTGCTCGAGGTGCTCGGAGAGCGCGCGTACCTGCATGCGCTCGTGCTCGCCTTTCGGCTGAATGAGCCACCGATCGTGGCGCGCGTGTACGAGAGCGTGCCACGGCGCGATGTCGAGTTGGTTGCGCGGCAGATACCGGTGGTGTACGTCCCTGCGCTGTTGCAGCTCGTCGCGGCGCACCTCGAGCGCGGGCCGCACCTCGAGTTTGACCTGGTATGGATGCGGGCGGTGTTGATGGCGCATGGACGGTATCTACGCGAGCGGCACATGGAGATGGCGCCGGTGCTGAGGGCGGCGCAAAAGGCGCTCGGGGACGTGCAGGAGACGGTGTCTAGTTTGTGCGTGTGTTCTCTTGGTTTTTATGAGTCTTGGACGCTCGCGCTCATGCATGGACTGTGGTACAGGTGCGATGGGAACACGTCGACACTCCGGTATTTGATTGATCAGTCCAAGTCTGCATGTGTACGAGTCGATTCAGAAGGGCAAGTAGCTGAGGACAGTTGAGAAATGTGCTTTCCCAGACGTTCGAGGAACGTATATTGTACAGACGGAAGCAGTCCAAAAGATGGGAAAAAAAAAGTATCAGATACAGTAGCATAATTCTTGTTCACTTTGCATTTTCTGCCCAACCATTGTCCTATCTCACACGACCTCTTGTCTTTCAATGCTGTTTGTCTCCCGTGGTTACGTTGGAAGCTGCCCTTGAGGATTTATCACATTCAGCACGTATATACCCACGTACACGATCCATGTCCGATTTGGGATCTGTATTCAGGTTGGTCGGGGAGGGTGACTCACGTTCACGTTTGGGGGGGTGTCTCTTGTCTACGTCTTGATACCCCCAATAATAAGCAAGCGTCGTCGCGGCGACGAGTGCTGCAGTCGCGATGATCTGTTTCCATTGGAACATACCCCCGTCGTCACATTGTGTCAGCAGGGAAAAGAAGGAAAGAGAAGTGGAAACGTACTACTTTGTTCCTCCCTGGCTGATTATGCCAGTATCGAGAGGACATCGAGTCGCCAGAAGACGACTGACGGAGGACAAGGGATGAATGCATCGTTGAAATTTGATGCTGGAAGTGGTGGTTTGTTTGGAGGAGGACTGTGTTGATCTTTTATAGGGGTCATATGGGCATGACGTCAATTTGGTGGCTGACAACGAAAAAAAAGAGCACCTCCACTGAATTGCCTCCAAGAAAACGCTATTAGACGACCTTTGTGGTGTACGCATGCGTGTCGTCGTCGTCGTTTACGTCTCACAGAGATGCATCGGTGTGTCCGGGGTCGGCAGGCCGTGTTGTGGGTCAGTCAGGCTTCCCAGCATAGGCTTGTGGTTGGAGGATGCGGTATTCCCCTGCATGCAGGTCTGGCGATACAGAAAATCAAAGAGAGGTCCAATAGATTCGTGGATCAAAGATGCACTGGTCGCCTGGTTTGTGACGGCACAATATTTGAATCCGTAACACTAGACAGCTGGCACACCGCCTTCGAGCGGCTGTCAACAGATGCACGCGCATGAGCTCATTGCCTGACACGATCTGTAGGTCTTACCATCATGCTGGGCCTTGGTGATGATGCCCAGGACAAGGGACACTGGCCTCGTTGCAAGTCGCGTGACTTTCATTCGCATGTGCCTCCCCTAAACTTGACGGAAACGAGGCAGAGGCGGCGTTATCCCTATTGTCTCATTCTTGAATCACCACGATGCAGACAGAGCTCCGCGAACTCTCCGTCCTGCAACCTCCAGCCAAGTTTCTAGAGACTGATACCAGGGGTCTGAAAATATCACACGACAAGAGACCCAATGTCTCGAGGTTGGAGCGCCACTGTTCTGACCTTTTGATCTCGACCCAACGCTTGCCTTCTTCCCACAGTAGCACGTTTGGACACATACCCGGTATCCCGATCTTTACCCATTGGGAAGATCGGTAAGCATCGCTATCGCAATTTGTAGTGTCATCCAAGCTGAACAAACAGCAGCCGGGGTTGTTTTGAAGCTGGAGTACACCGGGCGCTCATAGCTGGTATATGCGGAACCGTTGAGACTGGTGCCTATTCTATCGTCTTGTCCGGCGTATACAAGGACGATGAAGACGGGGGTGACATCATGTAGGCTTGCTTTGCCTAGACGCCCGTCCGTAACTGACGATCAGCAGCATCTATACTGGGGCAGGCGGTAGACTCTCCAAGCTTGAGTCGGGCGAAAAGGTATGCCACTCAGATAGTCGATACTACTCAGTGCGGCGGTGATGCTAGATACATTTGTTTACTAGCCCCCCCTTTATCCACTGACACAAGACCAATCTTGGGATTGGCGCTCAAACAGGGCACTGAAAGTGAGCAAGGTGACTCGTTGATTCTGTCCTCTCATTGCCCCCCTTCCAGACCTCGTTACACACTGGGAACCCCGTACGCGTCATTCGCTCGTCTAAATGTCCCTCGCAATATGCGCCCCTTTGCGGATATCGTTATGATGGACTGTACAGAATCACTGCGGTGTGTCCACATGTTCTTCTTGCCTCTTTGGGTCGCTCATCATCTTGATGTCAGTGTTGGACGGCTATTGGGTCGCAGGGAAAGGGATTTAAAATTTGTCGTTGTCGATTAGAGGTAGCGTGGCGTGATTGATTCGTCGTGACGCATCGGCTAGCTCAGCGTTTCCATTCTTTCTCTAGCGCCTACCCGATCAGCCCCCTATCCCGGTGCAAACAATGGCTTTTGCCTAAGCCATCGCCAAGACATGCGTGGGACCTCGGTAAATCACAAGCTAGTGAAAGCAAGGGCAAGGATGGTACGACGCTCGTCTCACCTAATGATGACCAGGGAATAGTACATTCTGTCGGTAGGGAGTACATCGAACGAGTCACGAGTCCTTGAGATTGAAGAATCAGACAAGAGAGATGTCTCTGTTTTCTGGAAAGATAAGTATAATGTATTTCGGTCTTGTGTACTTAGAGTGGTGTAGGATATATGCACTGGCCTCGGGAGCGTTACTGAATAGGTTTTGTATGCCATTCCAGTATCCCTAAGATACTAAAGAGAAGGGAAATGTACTCTGCGACCAGATTAACAAAGGGGTAAGCAAAAGAGGGTGTCTGTCACCAGATAAATTGGTGATCGACTGGACGCCTTGAACCCCCGAATCGTCTTCCAAAAAAGGTATCGCATTACAAAAAAAGTACAACTCCGGAAAGCATTCATTCAGTGCATTTTCAAAAGTCAGACCTTGATAGCAAATTTAAACGAAAGAGAGCGAGAAATGCAGTCGTCCGAATGCATGGCATCACACGTTATCATCTTGCCAATACAGATAAGGGGGCAAGTGACGTGTATGAAGGTGCCAGAGGCATGGGGGGGCTCATTGTGGTTGTGGTCAGCACTTTTGCAAGCCAGGTACCAGCGCTTCTTGCAGGAGCACCACATCCTGAGAGAGATCCGCACCCTCCTTCTCCGCGTCCTCGAGAAAGGCATCAAACAGTCGCGCATCGTTCCCGACGACGTTTTCTTTGGGTATCCAGGTCGCCTGAGACATCGGGTATCTAAACATCATCCATCAGTGATCAGCCTCTCTTGGCCCAGACCACCAGGAAGAGAAAAAGAGAAAGATAGTCTTACCCTTCCCACTTGGCCAACCACACGTACATGCAACCCTCGGCCTTCTTCCGACCGACGAGCTTCTCCACGAAATAGAGTTCCGTGTCCTCAGTCACCTGAGGCTCGGGACAATTGGGACGTCCACATATACCATCATTGTTCCGAATTCGGGCTTGACGTTTGGATTTGGTACCTTTCAAAGAGCAACAATAAAAAAAGCTTCAGCGCACATATACAGAGGCAAGACGCTTTTTGCGCGACTGACCTTGGGCTCTAGCGGCATCGATCGCTTTCAGTCTATTGCATGTCAAAAAGGAAAATGCAACTCACTGGCATATCGGACAAATGAACATGGCTTCAGGCTTGAGTCTTGGATCCGCAGGTCTGACCGCCACACACCCATAGTGGAACCACGCGTCACACCTGGCATCAAACACGAAGGTCAACTGCAAAGTAGATCTCCCGCCGGAAGCAACTCACTTGTCACACTGGATAAACTGCAAAGTGCAAGCATGAAAAAGGGGAAAAGGAGGTTCAGACATTGTGGAAACGAGAGCGCAGCATCACAAGAAAGGAAAAAAAAAAACATACCTGCGCCTCCCACTGGCCGAACACGCTCGAAAGCTCTGGCCACGTCACATCCAACCGGAAAGTCGTGTTTGATGCCTCCCCTCTCGTAGGAGACGACCTGACATGGTGCGTGCTGCCTGAATTCGAGTGACGCCGGTGCGCGGGCGACGACAGCGGTGCCTTCTTGGTCCGTCCGGGAGCAAGCACCGCCCGCGAGTCTTGGCCAGCCTCAGGACAGGCAGGAGACGCCGATATGGACGGCGTCGCAGGTGCCCTCGACCTCGGTCCCGTCTCCGGTTTCGGCGCTGTTGCCGCAGCCACTACCTGGCCATTCCGAATGTGGTATCTCACACAAGGCGTCGATTTGGATTTCGGTTCTCGCTTGCGTTTCATCTGACGGGCGACGTCGTGCTCAGAGGCCATGCGTAATGCGTAGCTCACTCTGCGTGGGCGCTTGCTCCGTCGCATCGTTCCCGTGGGCGTCATGGACAGACGGAGCGTCTCGTCTGGATGCGCTCCTACACCGTCTGTGAAATCACCCCTCGTAGAGCTTTCTGGCGCAGGTTCAGACACAATCCGCGCTGGTATACCCTGTGCAGTTTCTATTGCTAGGGCGACCACCGAGACCTGCAACGAACCCT